>QLPA01000013.1:0-18005 GCA_003313945.1 Lactifluus pinguis
CCTAGAAGTTCTCAATAGAATAATTAAGAAGAAGTACTTGCCTCAATGGCAGCACTCCGGAAACCGCCTTCGGTTCGACATCCTAGTGTTTCATCTTGTCCGACACATCCTACCCTATCTATATGCTCAGGTCCGTCAGCGAGATGATGCAGCTACATGGAAAGCTGCTCGATTTGCCACCGCCACTGGGGGTGTAACACCATCCAAGAAGTGTGAATCTGGGGGGACGCTCACCAACAACACATCAGCGCTATTTTTTTGGGTTGAAGAGGACATTCACCGAGATGGTCTGGCCACTGGGATCCTTCAAGGAAGGCAACTCTTGATGATCCCTAGTAGCCACCCAACTGAGGTCTGGGCAACCTGCGCAATGTCATCATCCAATCCTGATGATCCATCACATGAACGGTATTGGCTCACCTACAATTTAGAGGGCACCACCACGTGTACCTGCCCTGACTGGCTGAAGCGTGGGGGAGCATGCAAGCACCTGTGAGCACTGCGACGACATGTCCGTTATCAGTTGGAGATACAATGGGTAACCTGCATTGACAAATTTCCTACATCTCGGCAGGAGGCACAGGATAAGCAAGCTGTGCTCGAAGACCAAGTTGATCCACCTACTCAACCCGTTTCTACGAGCCTATATCCCAACGGCTATGCAAAACCAACGCCACCATCTACTATGGTACCATCGGCCCTCCCGGAAATACTGCTAGAAATGGAATTGGGGAATGTACCAACCCTCCTGAACTCGGAATTTGAGATTGCGGCTCAAATGTGCTCAATTGATATGGGCTCCGATATTGATGACCCACAGGACGACGCAGAGGGTGGGGGTGATACGTCCCATGATGATATGTCACAGGTAGTCCTCCCCGATCATACCAGAGTTGAACTGATTCTAAAGATGGATCAGCAAAGTAGCAATATCTGTGGCATTACTACTCAACTCAATCAGCGCCTCTGTCACGGGAACGTGACATAACGTCGTGACAGTCACCGGTGACTATCACTTTCCATTCTTGTCCACATGGCTCATTCGATACGTTGGACGATTCCTCTCCTTTCCGTACGATTCTACCATATTCCGTCTCCTTCTACCGCCTTCTCTACATACACAGGGTCTCCCTGAACATTCTAGTGCCTTCCATAGGATACGTATATAAACCTATCGTGCCTCTGAGACGAGCCTTAAGCTCGTTCTCCTGTAGAATCTGGTGTTCTACTTAGCGTCTTCAACAGAGCTACTTTCCCTTTCTCATCTGCGTGTGGACTGTTCCATCCCTCGAAGGAACTTCAGAAGACTTGTGCGCGGCAGCACCAAGTCTTGCCTCTATCTCCCTTTGGACCTTTGCGTCTCAAAGACAGTTGGTGCTTCGCCACTCAACTTAGAACCAGGCGATTGAACGCCACGGTGACCAGACCGTGACATTAGAATGAGCTTCCACGATGACTACACTCTCGACGATCCCGGCCGACTGGAGGATGAGACTCGAAGGAAATTATCCAACTCATCCAGAAGACCTCAGCCTGCTCAGGCTACCATTCGAAATCACCCCAGAAGCAGCAGGAGACTATGTCCCATCACACTGCTTAAAGAATCTAGCGTATCGAATGACGATGCCAGAAGGCGTCCCATTCAATGGATACTACGCCTTACACAAGACCGGACTAATTCCCGTCTCAAACGCATACGGCGTCTGGTTCGAAATACAACCCCGAGGAAATATGTTCGAAGCCATTCGAGTGGCCAGAAGATCCCTTAATTTGCAACATGAACAAATGCAAGGTTTAGACATGCGAGCACTGCTAAAAGGAGGAGAGCCGGTCGATGCAACACCAGCCCCGTCTCGCTCTCAGACGCCGTTCCAAACACCACATATCATTGCAAACGAGCCACAGGAAGAATTAGAAGAGGAACCAGAACGAGACGACGAAATGCAAGCACGCATGGGAAGATCAACGGACACAGCGCGTGGACCTCCCCAACGCCCGATACGGCGACCGCGCGGCAACGGCGATGACCCAGCTGGACTCGAAGATCTTTTAAATGAACCTATTAACCGAGGAAATATAAGATTGGAGGGAATCCCGCCGGACAGATATGATGGAGATAGAGGAAAGACACTCAGCTTTTTGACTCAATTCAAGCGGTATATCCTCATGAATCGAGATGCTACAATCGCGCGAGACCCGTATAAACGGTGTGCCTTCTTCCTATCCCTCATAGGAGGCGCGAAAACGGACGGATGGGTCGAACGATCGTACGATTGGCTCGACAAAGCCAAGCGCGACCCGGACAACGTCCTCCCCTTTCGAACGACGCTGTGGGAAGTCCTCGAAGCAGACTTCCGGCGATCGTTCGTCGATTACGCGGAACATGAACGGGCCCAAGACGAAATACGGAAGTTGCGAATGGTAAACGAAAACGTCGACGAATATATCGCCGCGTTCGAACGACTGGGCCATCGCGCGGGCATGGATCTCGATGATCCAACGGCGCTTCGACTATTTGCTCAAGGACTACCCAAAAGCTTAACAGATTCTTGCATTGATATTGAAAACCCCGAGACTTTTCAAGAGTGGGCAAAGGCGGCACAGAGACATCAAAGGAACTGGCTGCGGAAACGAGCAATCCATGGAAACTACGGGAACAATCCAAACAACCGACAACAAAATGCCAACAAACCACAACAAAACGCCAATTTCTTCTGGCGTAGGCCGCAGGGAAATGTCCCTACTGGCCAACCCCCTCGTCCGCGCCTTTCCCAAAGAGATCCAAACGCCATGGATACCTCAGCCGTCGCCCGCAAAGCCACTACCGATGCCGAAAAAGAGAAACACCGACGCGAAGGACGCTGCTTCGAATGCAGCCAGCAGGGCCATCTAGCTCGCAATTGCCCGAATAGGAAGCCGCGCGTCCGGGCCGCCGATGCCAGAAGCGACAAAGCGTCCACAACTGAAGACCCCCCTCCATCCTACACTCCCAAGGAAGCAGCTGCTTTCATTAAACAATTCTCTGATGAGCAAAGAGAAGAGTTTATAAAAAGTATGCAAGCCCTAGGAGAAGATATGGGTTTTCAAGAGGCCTGAATGCAACAGCTCTCATTCGGGCCTGTAGTACTGATTCTCTGTATGTTGCTAGAAATAAATATATCAAGACTGGTTTCTTGATTCATACAAAGAATAAACGAGCTGCGAAGAAGGCACTCCTCGATACCGGAGCCACAGAATGCTTCATACATCCCCGACTTGTCAAAAGCCTCAAGTTAAAAGAACGACCTCTAGCACGACCCCGACAAGTGAAGAACGTAGACGGAACGACCAATCAGGCAGGAAAAACAACCACGGGGGTAGCCTTGACCATCAAGTATAAAGGACAACCTCACGATCACCTATTCTTCGTCACGGACATCGGGGATGATGATGTCATCCTAGGCTACCCATTCTTCGAAGCATTCTCCCCTGAAATCGACTGGAAACAAGGGAGTCTACAGGGGGAGCTCATGGCCATCACCAAAACAGAGGAAAGTCAATCACTTCGAATCGCTAAAACCACGACGGCAACACAACTTGCGGCACAAAGTCAGACAAAGAAGAAAACATGGCAAGAGTTAGTTCCCTCGCAATATCACCAATTTGGCAAAGTATTTCAAGAAGAAGCATCAGAAAGATTTCCAGAACGACGAAAATGGGACCATGCTATAGACCTTATTCCAAATGCCCCTGCCTCGCTTGATTGCAGAGTATTCCCCATGCCACCAGCGGAGAAGAACGCCCAAAAGGAATTTATCGAAACCAACCTACGCCTGGGAAGGATAAGACAATCCAAATCCCCTTACGCGTGTGGCTTCTTCTTCGTAGGTAAAAAGGACGGGAAACTACGACCAGTACAAGATTATCGAAAACTCAATGACGTCACGGTCCCAAACCGCTACCCACTCCCCCTGATAACCGACCTCATTCATGACCTAGCAGGCAGAGAACTCTTCACCAAGTTCGACGTACGATGGGGATACAACAATATCCATATCAAGGAAGGTGACGAATGGAAAGCAGCATTCAAAACCAGTGAAGGACTCTTCGAACCAACCGTTATGTTCTTCGGTCTCCGAAACTCCCCAGCAACGTTTCAAACCATGGTCGACGATATCTTTGTAGAAGAAATACGAGAAGGATGGATGAAGGTCTATATGGATGACTTCGTCATTGCCACGAAGAATGACCCGATTGAACATCAACAACGAATAGAGCAAGTCCTTAAGAAATTCGTGGAACACGACCTCTACCTCAAACCAGAGAAGTGTCATTTCCACCAGAAGGAAATCGAATATCTTGGAGTCATCATAGGCAATGGACAAGTACGCATGGACCCAGTCAAAGTAAAAGGAATTGCAGAATGGCCCGCCCCCACGACAGTCAAAGAAATCCGCAGCTTCCTAGGATTCTGCAACTTCTATCGCGCCTTCATTCCAAAATTCTCAGAGATCGCCAGACCGCTAAATGATCTCACGTGCAAAAATTGACAATGGTCCTGGAATACCAAGGAACAAGAAGCGTTTCAGCGACTCAAAGACATCTGCACACATTCACCGGTTTTACGACCTCCCGACTGGACAAAACGCTTCATTCTTGAAACAGATGCATCGGGGTACGCCTTAGGGGCGGTAATTGCCCAGGAATTCAATGATGGCGTGCACCCTATAGCATACCTGTCACGGTCTGGTCACCATGGCGTTCAATCGTCTGTTTCTGAGTTGAGTGGCGAAGCACCAACTGTCTCTGAGACGCAAAGGTCCAAAGGGAGATAGAGGCAAGACTTGGTGCCGCTGCGCACAAGTCTTCTGAAGTTCCTTTGAGGGATGGAACAGTCCACACGCAGATGAGAAGGGGAAAGTAGCTCTGTTGAAGACGCTAAGTAGAACACCAGATTCTACAGGAGAACGAGCTTAAGGCTCGTCTCAGAGATACAACAGGTTTATATATACGTTCTACGGGAAGTGCTAGAATGTTCAGGGATACCCTGTGTATGTAGAGAAGACAACGGAAGGGGACGGAATATAGTGGAATCATATGGAAAGGGGGAGAATCGTCCAACGTATCGAATGAGTCGTACAAACCAGAAAAGAAAGGTGACGGTCACCAGTGACTGTCACAACATTACGTCACGTTCCCGTGACATTACCCCCTTGTTAACGTCTAAACTTCCCAGTAGGCTGGGGCGCGACGGCGTGGTTGAGTGCGGAAGCGAGATGGGCAGAGGGACTTATCGCGGAATTTGTGGTCGACGTTTACCAAGCAGGGGATCACCCTGCTGCATTTAGTGTGAGGGGCATGACAGTCATCTTCCCCATGGCCAAACTTCCTGCAGAATTGGCATTGTCGTAGGTAGTTGCAAAAGACGGTGTCGTGGCTGTCGTGTCCGCACCACTCGCAGAATTCTTCACGATGGTGAGGTTGATTGTTGAACTGATCCTCTAAGACGTCCATGCCTGCAAGACGGACTTCGTAGGGGATAACCGGGTCAGCGCCTATGTCGTTGAGGATGAGGGGGTTGATACGATTGAAGGCATTGGCGTCAGCGAGGCATTCAAAGCACTCCCATGCTTCCTCTTGGTAACGAAGGTATTTCGTACGAAGGCTCGCCATATGTCTGGCCATGCGTCTCATCTTCCCCATATAGAGGCGGTGGCGCCTGACTTCGGCCGTCAGTGACACGTCGCCAATTCAGTCGAGGGCGGCATCAACTAGGGGAGTATGTGCCTCATCTTCGCCGAATAGGAATCGTTGTTTACGGGTGAAAGGTTTTTGGGGAAAGGCGTGACGAGCGGCACGAAGGGGTCGACATTTGATGGGACAGTTTCGCCCTTGAGTTCCTAAGACTGAGGGTCCTTCGTCATCGGTCATGTCGATGAGAATGAAGGCGACCGGTGAGAGTCCGTTGCCGTCGGGGACATTGGGTAGTTTCCAACCAGGAAGGATTGTGTTGGGTCTCCACCCTGGTCCTGGGTGGACGCCTGGTTGAGGGCCCTCTGGAGATGGAGTACGTAGTAGTTCTCGCTGCTCTCGTTCGGCTTGTTCAAGGGCTTGTTCGACGTCATGAGCGATTAGTGCCTCAACTGCTTCGTCAGCGGAGGAGATCGGATGGTCGGAGGAGGGGGAAGGAAGAGAGAGTTCGGGGGTGTTACTCTGGGGAGTGATGGATCGTTCAGTAGGTGACGGAAGAAGGGGTGGGAGGTCTGAGTGGTATGAAGGTGCGGGACTAGCAGCGGCTGCGGAGGCCCTTAGGTATTGTAGTGCAAGGTTGGTGACGTCGGATCGTGGGCGAATCATGAGTGGGGGAGGAGAATGAGTTCTTGCAGATCCTACGCTGTAGCGTGGGTCCGAGTGCCCAAACTGCTGGATGGCTTGGCGAAGGGGAACATTCCACAGATTTGCAGCTTCAAAGAGGTAGGCGATATGTTTGACGGCCCATCTGAAGTGGGTGGCAACTGTCTGGTCGGGGGATGGATACGGGGCATGGCCAGTGACTCTCATGGCGGATCGTATGGGGATGCGGTGGAAGTCGCGAGTGGCGCCGATGACTGCCGTTTGATAGGCCATCATGACTCGCCGATCTTCATCACTTTCGGATCGCCATGCCCTCCATGGCATCTGCTGTCGAAAGATGGGTTCGATAGTTCCTCCTTCCGTGATTTCTAGGTCGATGGTCGGATCGGGGATACTGTTGTTGAGGGCTTGTCGTTCTTGTTCAAATTGGTTGAGGTCGGTAGTGATGAGGAGGCGGGTGGAGATGACTCCTCCTTCGCCTATTATCTCGGTGTCCATAGGACCGTCATAGATAGTAGGAGACGTAGGGCGAGTAGAAGTGTTCGAAGATGAGGTAGAAGACATTGGAGAGGTAGATAGACAGGAGTGGGATGAGGATTGATTGGCGAAGTTGAGGTTGTATTTATACGTCTGGTTGTCCAGCCGTGGTGGAGTTTTGGTAGTATTCTTTGAGAAGTTTTGGGGCGTTCAGGTCTTTGTGTTTGACCCATGAATTGTCGGAGTTGGGGTATCCCTTCCAGTGAACGAGGTATTGGAGTCCTCCTCCTCTACCTCGTTTCCTTGCATCGAGAATGGCATCGACTTCGTATTCTTCTTCACCCTTATTGATGATCGGTGCGGGTCGTGTATATGGCGTGCCATACGCCTCCATTTCCTTATATGGAGATAGGAGATCAATGTGGAAGATGTTGTGAATTTTCATTGATTCTGGAAGGTCTAGGCGAAACGCCACTGATGACACTTCTTCTGTGATTGTGAAAGGGCCATATCTCTTGGGGAGGAGTTTCTTTGCACCTTTGACCTTGAGGTTTTTTGCCTCTAACCATACTTGGTCTCCTTTCTTCAGTTTTCGCGGTGTCTTATCGTCTCTAGCCTTTTGTATCGATTTTAGTCGTGACTGGGCTAGGTGTCTGGCTTCCGCTAGTTCTTGGAGGCGATCGACTGCTGCTGGGACGTCTTCATCGATCAGCTGGATATCGATCTGGGGGTGTATTCCAATGAGAAGTTCATGCGGTGACTTTCGAGATGTGTCGTGTCTCCATGAGTTATGCGCGAATTCTGCCATGGGGAGGAGTCGTGCCCATGAGTGTGGCTGATTTGACGTCCATGGTCGTAGGTACTGTTCAACCCAGGCGTTCATTCGTTCTGTTTGACCATCGGTGCGTGGGTGGAAAGCTGTAGACAGATTTTGTTGGATTCCTGTGTCTTTACAGATGGCACATGAGAAGTTGGATGTGAAACGTGGGTCTCTGTCGGAGATGATTCGTTTGGGTAGTCCGAACCATGGCACTAAGTGCCGTAAGTATTCTTTGGCGACTTCTGGTCCTGTGATCGTTTTCATGCATGGGATGAATTTGGCTGCTTTGGAACATCCTTGGTCCACAATGGTGAGGATGCTATCGTATCCTTCCGACTTTGGTAAGTCCGTTATAAGATCCATTGAGACGTATTGGAAGGGGCCAGCTTCCATGTTGGTGTCGAAACGTTGGAGAGGTGCTTTCGATCGTGGGAGATTGGTTTTAGATTCCTGGCATTTGGCACATCCTTTGACGTATTCTTCCACGAATTCACGGAGTCTGGGTCCCTCGTATGATCGTTTCACAAGGTCCCATGTGTTGGCAATGCCAGGGTGTCCACCAACGGGGCTATCATGGAGTCGTCTGAGAATTTGTCTTCGTGATTCTAGGTCGTCCTCGAGGAAAGTGCGTTTTGAAAAGAGGGTGTCTGGGAGGAGGATGTGAGGTTCATCGGTATTCACCCCCTTGTTAAGGTCTGATCTTCGTGATAGGAGGTCTGCGACGGTGTTTTCCTGGCCAGGAATATGGGTTAGCGTGTACGTGAAGTCTTGTAGGAAGGTGATCCATTGTGCTTGTCTTCCTGTGATTTTGTGCGGTTCACGAAAATATTGAAGGTTCTTGTGGTCGGTGCGTACTTCAATAGGGTGTTGTGCGCCTAAGAAGAATGGTCGTCCACATTTGAAGCCGAAGACCACGGCTGCCAGTTCCTTGTCGTGGGTGTCATAGTTCTTTTCCGCCGGCAGGAGGCTTCTGCTGTGGTAAGCTATAGGATGCACGCCATCGTCGAATTCCTGGGCAATTACTGCTCCCAAGGCGTATCCTGATGCATCCGTTTCAAGGATGAAGCGTTTTGTCCAATCGGGAGGCTGTAACACTGGTGAATGTGTGCAAATGTCCTTGAGTCGTTGAAACGCTTCCTGTTCTTTGATGCTCCAGGACCATTGTCGGTTTTTGCACGTGAGATCATTTAGTGGTCTGGCGATTTTGGAGAATTTTGGGATGAAGGCGCGATAGAAGTTGCAAAATCCCAGGAAGCTGCGGATTTCTTTGACTGTCGTAGGGACGGGCCATTCTGTGATTCCTTTTACTTTGACCGGATCCATGCGTACTTGTCCATTGCCTATGATGACTCCAAGGTATTCGATTTCCTTTTGGTGGAAGTGGCATTTTTCCGGCTTGAGGTATAGGTCGTGTTCCACAAACTTCCTAAGGACTTGTTCTATGCGTTTTTGGTGTTCCATTGGGTCGTTTTTGGTGGCGATGACAAAGTCGTCCATGTAGACCTTCATCCATCCTTCTCGTATTTCTTCTACAAAGATGTCATCAACCATAGTTTGAAACGTTGCTGGGGAGTTTCGGAGACCGAAGAACATGACAGTCGGTTCAAAAAGCCCTTCACTGGTTTTGAACGCGGCCTTCCACTCATCTCCTTCCTTGATGCGGATGTTGTTGTATCCCCATCGCACATCGAATTTGGTGAACAGTTCCTTGCCTGCTAGGTCATGGATGAGGTCGGTTATCAAGGGAAGTGGGTAGCGGTTCGGAACTGTAACGTCATTGAGTTTTCGATAGTCCTGTACTGGGCGTAGCTTTCCATCCTTCTTCCCTACAAAGAAGAAGCCGCAGGCATATGGGGATTTGGACCGTCTTATTCTTCCGAGGCGTAGGTTGGTCTCGATGAATTCCTTTTGGGCGTTTTTCTCCGCCGGTGGCATAGGGAATACTCTGCAATCAAGTGAGGCGGGGGCATTTGGGACGAGGTCTATGGCGTGGTCCCATTTTCGCCGTTCTGGAAATCTTTCCGATGCTTCTTCCTGAAAGACTTTGCCAAATTGGTGATACTGCAAGGGGACTAGCTCCTGCCATGCTTTCTTCTTTGTCTGACTTTGTGCTGCAAGTTGTGTTGCCGTCGTGGTCTTGGCGATTCGGAGTGATTGACTTTCCTCCGTTTTAGTGATGGCAATGAGTTCCCCTTGTAGACTTCCTCGTTTCCAGTCAATTTCAGGTGAGAATGCTTCGAAGAATGGGTAGCCTAGGATAACATCATCGTCCCCAATGTCTGTGACGAAAAATAGGTGGTCGTAAGGTTGTCCTTTGTATTTGATGGTTAAGGCTACTCCTGTGGTCGTTTTTCCTGCCTGGTTGGTCGTCCCGTCCACATTTTTTACTTGTCGAGGTCGTGCTAGAGGTCGTTCTTTTAATTTGAGGCGTTTGACGAGTCGTGGGTGTATGAAGCATTCCGTCGCTCCAGTGTCGAGGAGTGCTTTCTTCTCAGCTCGTTTACTCTTTGTATGGATCAAGAAACCAGTCTTGATATATTTGTTTCTAGCGACATACAAGGAGTCAGTACTACAGGCCCGAATGAGAGCTGTTGCATTCAGGCCTCTTGAAAACCCATATCTTCTCCTAGGGCTTGCATACTTTTTATAAACTCTTCTCTTTGCTCATCAGAGAATTGTTTAATGAAAGCAGCTGCTTCCTTGGGAGTGTAGGATGGAGGGGGGTCTTCAGTTGTGGACGTTTTGTCACTTCCGGCATCGGCGGCCCGGATGCGTGGCTTCCTATTCGGGCAATTGCGAGCTAGGTGGCCCTGCTGGCTGCACTCGAAGCAGCGTCCTTCGCGTCGATGTTTCTCTTTTTCGGCATCGGTAGTGGCTTTGCGGGCGACGGCTGAGGTATCCATGGCGTTTGGATCTCTTTGGGAAAGGCGCGGACGAGGGGGTTGGCCAGTAGGGACGTTTCCCTGTGGCCTGCGCCAGAAGAAATTGGCGTTTTGTTGTAGTTTGTTGGCGTTTTGTTGTCGGTTGTTTGGATTGTTCCCGTAGTTTCCATGGATTGCTCGTTTCCGCAGCCAATTCCTTTGATGTCTCTGTGCCGCCTTTGCCCACTCTTGAAAAGTCTCGGGGTTTTCAATATCAATGCAAGAATCTGTTAAGCTTTTGGGTAGTCCTTGAGCAAATAGTCGAAGCGCCGTTGGATCATCGAGATCCATGCCCGCGCGGTGGCCCAGTCGTTCGAACGCGGCGATATATTCGTCGACGTTTTCGTTTACCATTCGCAACTTCCGTATTTCGTCTTGGGCCCGTTCATGTTCCGCGTAGTCGACGAACGATCGCCGGAAGTCTGCTTCGAGGACTTCCCACGGCGTCGTTCGAAAGGGGAGGACGTTGTCCGGGTCGCGCTCGGCTTTGTCGAGCCAATCATACGATCGCTCGACCCATCCGTCCGTTTTCACGCCTCCTATGAGGGATAGGAAGAAGGCACACCGTTTATACGGGTCTCGCGCGATTGTAGCATCTTGATTCATGAGGATATACCGCTTGAATTGAGTCAAAAAGCTGAGTGTCTTCCCTCTGTCTCCATCGTATCTGTCCAGCGGGATTCCCTCCAGTCTTATATTTCCTCGGTTAATAGGCTCATTTAAAAGGTCTTCGAGTCCGGCTGGGTCATCGCCATTGCTGCGCTGTCGCCGTATCGGGCGTTGGGGAGGTCCTCGCGCCGTGTCCGTTGATCTTCCCATGCGTGCTTGCATTTCGTCGTCTCGTTCTGGTTCCTCTTCTAATTCTTCCTGTGGCTCGTTTGCAATGATATGTGGTGTTTGGAACGGCGTCTGAGAGCGAGACGGGGCTGGTGTTACATCGACCGGCTCTCCTCCTTTTAGCAGTGCTCGCATGTCTAAACCTTGCATTTGTTCGTGTTGCAAATTAAGGGATCTTCTGGCCACTCGAATGGCTTCGAACGTATTTCCTCGGGGTTGTATTTCGAACCAGACGCCGTATGCGTTTGAGACGGGAATTAGTCCGGTCTTGTGTAAGGCGTAGTATCCGTTGAATGGGACGCCTTCTGGCGTCGTCATTCGATACGCTAGATTCTTTAGGCAGTGTGATGGGACGTAGTCTCCTGCTGCTTCTGGGGTGATTTCGAATGGTAGCCTGAGCAGGCTGAGGTCTTCTGGATGAGTTGGATAATTTCCTTCGAGTCTCATCCTCCAGTCGGCCGGGATCGTCGAGAGTGTAGTCATCGTGAAAGCTCGTTCTAATGTCACGGTCTGGTCACCGTGGCGTTCAATCATCTGTTTCTGAGTTGAGTGGCGAAGCACCAACTGTCTCTGAGACGCAAAGGTCCAAAGGGAGATAGAGGCAAGACTTGGTGCCGCTGCGCACAAGTCTTCTGAAGTTCCTTTGAGGGATGGAACAGTCCACACGCAGATGAGAAGGGGAAAGTAGCTCTGTTGAAGACGCTAAGTAGAACACCAGATTCTACAGGAGAACGAGCTTAAGGCTCGTCTCAGAGATACAACAGGTTTATATATACGTTCTACGGGAAGTGCTAGAATGTTCAGGGATACCCTGTGTATGTAGAGAAGACAACGGAAGGGGACGGAATGTAGTGGAATCATATGGAAAGGGGGAGAATCGTCCAACGTATCGAATGAGTCGTACAAACCAGAAAAGAAAGGTGACGGTCACCAGTGACTGTCACAACGTTACGTCACGTTCCCGTGACAATACCACAGCAGAAGCCTCCTACCAGCAGAAAAGAACTACGACACCCACGACAAAGAACTCGCAGCCGTAGTCTTCGGCTTCAAGTGTGGACGACCATTCTTCTTAGGCGCGCAACACCCTATTGAAGTACGCACCGACCACAAGAACCTTCAATACTTCCGTGAGCCGCATAAAATCACAGGACGACAAGCACGATGGATCACCTTCTTACAAGACTTCACGTACACGTTGACCCACATTCCTGGTCAGGAAAACACCGTTGCGGACCTCCTATTGCGGAGATCAGACCTTAACAAGGGGGTGAATACCGACGAACCCCATATCCTCCTCCCAGACACCCTTTTTTCAAAGCGCACCTTCCTCGAGGACGATCTAGAAACACGAAGACAGATCCTTAGACGACTCCACGACAGCCCTGTGGGAGGACACCCTGGCATTGCCAACACATGGGACCTTGTGAAACGATCGTACGAGGGACCTAGACTCCGCGAATTCGTGGAAGAATATGTCAAAGGATGTGCTAAATGCCAAGAATCCAAAACCAACCTCCCACGATCGAAAGCACCCCTCCAACGTTTTGATACCAACGTGGAAGCCGGCCCCTTTCAATACGTCTCTATGGATCTTATCACGGACCTACCAAAGTCGGAAGGATTCGACAGCATTCTCACCATCGTGGATCAAGGATGCTCCAAGGCAGCTAAATTCATCCCATGCATGAAAACAATCACAGGACCAGAAGTTGCCAAGGAATACCTGCGACACTTAGTGCCGTGGTTCGGACTACCCAAGCGAATCATCTCCGACAGAGACCCGCGCTTCACATCCAACTTTTCGCGCGCCATCTGCAAAGACACAGGAATTCAACAAAACCTGTCTACGGCTTTCCACCCACGCACCGATGGTCAAACAGAACGAATGAACGCATGGGTTGAGCAGTACCTACGACCATGGACGTCAAACCAACCACACTCATGGGCACGACTCCTCCCCATGGCAGAATTTGCACACAACTCATGGAGACACGACACATCTCGAAAGTCACCACACGAACTCCTCATTGGAATGCACCCCCAGATCGATATTCAACTGATCGATGAAGACGTCCCAGCAGCAGTCGATCGTCTCCAAGAGTTAACGGAAGCCAGACACCTAGCCCAGTCACGACTAGAATTGATACAAAAGGCTAAAGACGATAAGACGCCGCGAAAGCTGAAGAAAGGAGACCAAGTATGGTTAGAGGCAAAAAACCTCAAGGTCAAAGGTGCAAAGAAACTCCTCCCCAAAAGATATGGCCCTTTCACAATCACAGAAGAAGTGTCGTCAGTGGCGTTCCGCCTAGACCTTCCAGACTCCATGAAAATTCACAATGTCTTCCACATCGATCTCCTATCTCCATATAAGGAAACGGAGGCATACGGCACGCCGTATACACGACCCACACCGATCATCGATAAGGGAGAAGAGGAATACGAAGTCGACGCCATCCTGGATGTAAGGAAACGAGGCAGAGGACTCCAATACCTCGTCCACTGGAAGGGATACCCCAACTCCGACAACTCATGGGTCAAACACAAAGACTTGAACGCCTCGGAACTTCTTAAAGAATACTATCAAAACTCCGCCGCGGCTGGACGACCAGATGTATAAATACGACCCCAATTTCACCAATCACTCTCCATCCCACTCCCGTCTATTCATCTCTCCAATGTCTTCTGCCTCATCCTCGAACGCTTCTACTCGCCCTACGTCTCCTACCGTCTATAATGGTCCTATGGACACCGAGATAATAGGCGAAGGAAGAGTCATCTCCACCCGCCTCCTCATCACTACCAACCTCAACCAATTCGAACGAGAGCGTCAAGCCCTCAGCGACAGCATCCCCGATCCAACAGTCGACCTAGAAATCACGGAAGGAGGAACCATCGAACCCATCTTTCGGCAGCAGATGCCGTGGAGGGCATGGCGATCCGAAAGTGATGAAGATCGGCGAGTCATGATGGCCTATCAAACGGCAGTCATCGGCGCCACTCGCGACTTCCACCGCATCCCCATACGATCCGCCATGAGAGTCACCGGCCATGCCCCATATCCATCCCCCGACCAGACGGTCGCCACCCACTTCAGGTGGGCCGTCGAACATATCGCCTACCTTTTTGAAGCCACAAACCTGTGGAACGTTCCCCTTCGCCAAGCCATCCAGCAGTTTGGACATTCAGACCCACGCTACAGCGTCGGATCTATGAGAACTCATTCTCCTCCCCCACTCATGATTCGTCCACGATCCGACGTCACCAACCTCGCACTACAATACCTAAGAGCCTCCGCGGTCGCTGCCAGCCCCGCACCTTCATACCACTCGGACCTTCCACCTCTTCCTCCGTCACCCACTGAACGATCTATCACTCCCCCAGGCAACACCCCCGAACTCTCCCTTCCTTCCCCTTCCCCTGACCATCCGATCTCCTCCGCCGATGAGGCAGTTGAGGCACTAATCGCTCATGATGTTGAACAAGCCCTTGAACAAGCCGAACGAGAGCAGCGAGAACTATTGCGTACCCTGACCCCAGAAGGCCCCCAACCAGGCGTCCACCCAGGACCAGGGTGGAGACCCAACACGATCCTTCCTGGCTGGAAACTACCCAACGTCCCTGACGGCAACGGACTCTCGCCGGTCCCCTTCATCCTTGTCGACATGACCGACGACGAAGGGCCTTCGATCTTAGGGACTCAAGGACGGAACTGCCCCATCAAATGCCGATCCCTTCGCGCTGCCCGCCATGCCTTTCCCCAAAAACCATTCACCCGCAAACAACGATTCCTATTTGGCGAGGACGAAGGACACACCCCCCTAGTTGACGCCGCCCTCGACCGAATCAACGACATGACACTAACAGCTGAAGTTAAGCGTCACCGCCTTTACATGGGAAAGATGAGACGCATGGCCAGGCACATGGCAAGCCTCCGCACCAAGTATCTTCGTTACCAAGAAGAAGCATGGGAATGCTTCGAGTGCCTCACAGACGCCAATGCCTTCAATCGTATCAACCCCCTCATCCTCAATGATATAGGTGCGGACCCGGCTATCCCTTACGAAGTCCGTCTCGTGGGTATGGACGTCCTGGAGGATCAGTTCAACAACCAGCCGCATCGTCGTGAAGAATTTTGCGAGTGGTGCGGACACGACAGCCATGACACCGTCTTCTGCAACTACCTACACCAATGCCAATTTTGCAGGAAGTTTGGCCACAGAGAAGACGACTGTCACGCCCCTCACACCAAATGTAGCAGAGTAATCCCCTGTCTAGTCAACATCGACCATAAATTCCGCGATAAGTCCCTCTGCCCGTCTCGCTTCCGTACTCAACCATGTCGCCGTGCCCCAACCTACTGGGAAGTTTAGACGTTAACAAGGGGGTAATGTCACGGGAACGTGACATAACGTCGTGACAGTCACCGGTGACTATCACTTTCCATTCTTGTCCACATGGCTCATTCGATACGTTGGACGATTCCTCTCCTTTCCGTACGATTCTACCATATTCCGTCTCCTTCTACCGCCTTCTCTACATACACAGGGTCTCCCTGAACATTCTAGTGCCTTCCATAGGATACGTATATAAACCTATCGTGCCTCTGAGACGAGCCTTAAGCTCGTTCTCCTGTAGAATCTGGTGTTCTACTTAGCGTCTTCAACAGAGCTACTTTCCCTTTCTCATCTGCGTGTGGACTGTTCCATCCCTCGAAGGAACTTCAGAAGACTTGTGCGCGGCAGCACCAAGTCTTGCCTCTATCTCCCTTTGGACCTTTGCGTCTCAAAGACAGTTGGTGCTTCGCCACTCAACTTAGAACCAGGCGATTGAACGCCACGGTGACCAGACCGTGACAGCCTCGCGTTCGATATCAAAGCTGCTATCCCGAGGTTGTTCGACATCTACACGAGTATCTGTGACTTGGCGACAATTGAGAGGACAGACGACGTTCAAACCTTTGAAGCAATAATGCATAAGCTGCACAATCAACTTAAGATGAAGTCTCAACAGAAAGTCAAATTGGAGACTTACCATACCTCAAACCCGGAAACAAAAGAGGTCCAGCACGTCACAACACCACAAAGGAACATCAGGCCACTGCCCCCTTCCTCAGAGGCCAAGCAAATACGCAAAAAGTCATGCAAGACGTTCTGAAATGATTTAAGTGTGATGTGATATGGAGGAGAAGGTTGGAGGAGATATACGTACCACAAATATACCCAGAACCGTTTTCTTTTGATACCAGTTGGAAATGGAGACGAAGATCGCGAAGGAGAGAGGGAACGGGCAACAGACATCCCTCCTAGATAGCCAGACAATGTGTCAAGGCTGCCCTCGGATGGTGCAGTGCAGACATGGAAGTGTGACTTGTCTTGTTGTCCTCGAGGCGTCTGGGGATAGGGGTAGGGAGGTGGGGTGCAACAGACATTCTACTCAAGACAATCAGACAACTCGTCAAGATTGCTCGTAATAGATGCTGTGCGAACGTGGCCAAGTGAGCGGGAACTTGTGCGTGCCTCGTCGAGGCTTCCAGCTAGGGGAGGGGGTGCAACAGGCTTTCCACCTGAGGCAGTCAGACAACGAGTCGTGACTGCTCGAGATGGAAGCTGTGTGGAAGGACGTCATGCAGAGAGAGTAAACTCCGGGTCAGTGGAGAGTTAGACATAATGGCGAGAAGTTACTGTCATAGCGTGGATAACCATTGCCCCAGCTATCCCACGGTCACGGCTCAAGTGATGTTCGAAGTTTGAATCTTCAAACATTCAAACGTTCAAGTCGTGCGTCGTCCCTTTCAATCCCTCTTCCTTCTCTCGCACCCGCAACTCTTCAGCTCAAGTTGTCCTTCATTCATAGTTCACGTCACCCCTCTCTTCTCCATCAACAATTTTGATTCGTCTCACGGTTCACTCAGTCCGCACGAAACTACTCTCGAGTTGCCTTGACACGTTGTCTGGTGACTTGGGGTGGATCATTCGTTGCACCCCCTCTTTCCGTCCTGCGTCTTCAAGTTCTTCAATCTCCCCCCTCGGGTCCTGCACCGCGTCAAAAATTCCTTGCTACGATTGCTTTTCTTTTTCTTTTTCTTTTCACGGTAAGTGTTCGTGAATGCTTTTTGTGATTTCTAGGCTGAAAACAAAGTAGTATCTTCACTGCGTCAATTTTTTCCTCGCTATAACTGCATATATTCTTTCACGGTATGTGTTCGTCGATACTTTGTGTGATCACTAGGCTGATAGCAAGAGTAGTATTATCATGCCTTCTCCTCAACCCCCGTCTGTGCACTATGAGTTCTGGGCTTCTGCCAATGACTGGCGTCCAGGCCATGTCATGCTGGCCGCCAATGTTGACACCATCCCCTCTCCCCCACCGCGGACCACTCCTGTTGTCAGGGTGGATGGCTTGTGGGCCGAGCATGAATGGACGCTCTACCCGCAGCCATTTCACCCTGAATTTCCTTATCTCCCTTGGATTCGGCTCCCCCCTCGCAACCCCCCCCGTGACGTCCTTTGTTGTGCGGTGGACAAGAAGATGTGGAGGCCCCACGTTTCCAAAACCAACACTCATCTTGTTCAGCCTCAGGTGCTGGATGACCTCAAAGCCAAGTTGGAAGGTGC
>QLPA01000017.1:0-10637 GCA_003313945.1 Lactifluus pinguis
GCCAGCAGCGCCAGCATGAGCGGCAGAAAAGCGACGAGGATGACGGATAGCTAGACACGCTGACGGAAGGCTCGCAGTGGACAATTACGAGATCAGCAGACTATGCGAGATGTTGACGAGCCGTTTTCAGTCTCACCCGCTAATGACACGTCAACCTTTGTGCCTGCCAGTGTTCGGAATCCCCTATTACTTGCGTTCGCAGGCGGTCCTGAAAACCGCTGCGACGCACACGCTGACGCTAGCGCCATTGGCGCTCGACTCGCTCGGACGACACGTCGATTTGGTCCCGTTTATAGCCGTACGGCATCTGGTCGGGTATCATCACGCGTGCGGCTTGACGGCTCGTGAATTTGCGCTACGAAAGGCGGACGAGGATAAATTTGCAGAAATGCTTTTAACGGTAGGAGGAGGTCACGTTTGTAGGGAGAAGAGGCGCCAATTTGGGAATTTGAGGTTGAGGTTTAGGTTAGAGATGCTCGAGTGGTGGAGAACGTACATGAGTTCGTTTGGCAATCGAGTCGATGAAAGACCGGCGATGAGCGGGATGTCTGCGATGGGAGCATGCGGGAACGGGTGGGAAGCATTGGCAAAAGGGTTGTGCGCGCGTTGTCGGGATTATGCTGCGATGATGCTGGGGCATACGATTTGGTCGAGTCGCTCAAGGCAGAGATCGAGGATGAGGTCTATGAGATGAGGGACCTTGCAGAAACGTCATTTCATTTATTACTTTTGCAAACCATGCATTTCATCTGACAGGTCCGGTTCGAGCATGGTATCTGCCGATCCTCCCATGGGTATCAACAGACCCCATGAGTCATGAGTCATAACAGTGATCGCGCCCGTTTAGCGCCTTTCTAAGCAAGGGATGTCAACTGGCACTTACCAGCACTTAGTACATACCTCCTAAATGACAAGGAGACAAGCAGTCGACTCGAAGTCGATGCTGTTCACATGAATTGGTCAATTTCGAGCGGAGGTGTGACAGTAGGAAAGATAGCCACCTTCCTCTCCTTCCTGGGCGCCTCGTTGCCTCCGCCTCTCAACACTTCCTTCCTTATTACCTCTATTCCAATCTACGAAGGAAGCCTATAACTACGATGCCTCCCACACAAAAACCCACCAACGTGGTTCCGGATTCGTATGCCAATCTCATCGGATATTCCCTCATCATTCTTAACTATCCTCACAGCCCAGATCCTCAATCATCCGCAACACCGTACGTCAGTCACTTCCATTTCATTTCAATGTTTTCTCACGTAGCTATCTCTGAACAGCACTCTAGTCACCAAAACGAAGCGGGGCTTACTTCAACTCGAGGTCGTTAGTACGTATCTCAGTGATACTCCTCTAATATTACGAATTACCTTTCGCTATCAGTCCTCAAAGCACGCAATCTTCCCCTTATCAAGAACCGCCTTGGGAAGGAAAGGCGGTACTATGTTACCGTGACTCACGGTGTGAGAAAACGCCAGACACGATCGATCCAGAGCATAGGGCAACGCGTAGAGTGGAACGAGAACATCGACGCCTTGTGAGATATGTGGAACTTTTATTCCTGTTAAAACTGAGTCTCTCCAGTGCTGTGGGACCACTCTCCAGTATCACCGTGTGTCTTTATGCGAAGAGCACCATCCACAAAGACATCCTCATTGGGATGAAGACTATTTCCTGTGAACCTCAACGTGTGTCGTCACTTTCTTGGAATCAATATGCGTCTAGCTGAGCATCCTAGATGTAGAACTTGACATTATTTTGGAAAGTGTCGACGGACGTCCAACTGAGTCAGGCGCACTCTTAACGATCAGTGTCACTGCAAACAGCCAGACGGAGATGTCAGGTGCTGTCCTTGGTCGCGCAGAAGAAGCCATCAACGCTATCGAGACATGGAGCCGTGCTGTCGCTGTTATCAAGCAGGTGATGAATGCTGTCGGCTCAATCGCATCAGTATGCCCCGTATCATTTGTGTGTTCTTCCATGAGCCAACTCCCGTTCTTCAGTTGCAACCTTACGCAAATCTGGCATGGAGTTTACTCTCAAAGATCCCCGAGGTGCGTCTCATTGCGTTGTCGGGGTACTCAGGACATTCACTCCTTTTTTTCCTCGCTGTCAGACTTTGCTACTACAGGTTCAGCGTGACGACAATGTCAGAGCACTCTTTCAGGCGATACGCGATGCGTTCGAATTCGCAGAAGATGCCGATGCTTTGAGGAATATCAGGCCCGAGTCTAGGCAAGCACGAATCCTCGAGGAGATGCTGCAGTGTGTCTTCGAGATTGGGAAATTTATCGAATTGTATGCGAAGCATGTCGGAGTCGGTAAGTTATCTTGACATCTCTCCTTGGTAATTGTAAACATGTGGTTTGTAGGAACGCGGACGTGGAAGAATATGTTCGGCCAAGTTGACGGAGAGATAGAAAACTATCGTACTAAGCTGATCCGATTGCGAGACGATTTCCTTACTCTTGCTGCCGTCACCACCGAGATTACTGTGCTTGGAATGCATGACGACGTAAGTAACATTCCTCCGGCGCGGGAGGAGCTATTTGACTGAATGGAACAATTCCACAGCTGAGGGCAATGTCATCCCAAGCAATAGACGCCGGTGTGTAATTCGTGAGTCTAATGGTGAGAAGAACACTGAAACGGACCGGCAGAAATGGGCGCTATAATTAGAGAATTGCCTTACAAAGGAGGCTGGCGGCTCGGCGACAAGAACCGCTGTCTTCCAGGCACGCGGGAAGATTTCTTGGAGCATATCGTGAATTGGGTCGAGAATCCGGAATCGGAACGTGGGCTTATTCTCCTCGGCCAAGCGGGCACGGGAAAGTCGTCTATTGCTCATGAAGTGGCACGTCGATTTGAGAACAAGTATCTCGGCTCTTACTTCGCATTTTTGCGAAAGGAACAATCTAAAGACGAGGCTTACCAGCTGTTTACGACACTTGCTCGCGATCTTTCCGACCGCAATCCTGCATTCAAGCTCGCTCTCGGGAAGGTGCTCAAGAACAATTCATCTCTTTCTGGCACCCGAGACTATCAGAAACTTTTCGAATGGCTCCTCCTAGAACCGATGAAGAACGTGGAAATTTCTGATCCAGTTCTTATTGTCATTGATGCATTGGATGAGAGTGGAGATGCAACTGGTGAAAGTGGATTGCATACATATTTTGCTCAACACCTTTTCAAGCTCCCATCAAAATTTCGTATATTCATCACTTCAAGGGCAGAGGGCGGTATCGAAGCTGCTTTCGCAGAAGCCTTATCTATCGACATGCTCTACATGGACGATATCAAACTGGCTGCCAAGACGGAGCAAGATATTTGTGTGTATCTTCGGCACAAGCTTCCTCCCGACGTATTCAACGACCATGGTATGAAACTAGCAAAGGCAGCAGAGGGCTTGTTTCAGTGGGCAGCCGTTGCGTGCGGATTCATAAACAGACCTCCCGCTAGTTTCGGATTTAGCAAGAAGAAGTGCGTGCAGCGCCTGTTGGGACACTCTCGAGATCACAATGGACAAGATCCGTTGGACAAGTTATATGAAGAAGTGCTAGAAGGTTACTTCAAACCGGATGAAGCACAAACCCTATTTCGATCGGTGATGGGACAACTCTTTGCTGCGGTCAAGCCTCTCTCCCTCCAATCGTTGATTACCTTGCGACGGCATGCTCCCATCGATGACCCAGAGGATTCCGATCCGGTTCTTGAATTGCTCCGCCATCTCGGCTCGTTGTTGACCAACGTCACTTCATTTGATCAAACTCGCCCCATCGTTCCTCTCCATACTTCATTCCGCGACTTTCTGACCAATAAGAAGAGCGACGCGTTTTATGTCGACCTTGAGGAAGCGCACCATCAGTTAGCACATTCCTGCGTTGGTCTAATGCTCGATAATCTCAAGTTCAACATCTGTGACCTCGAGTCATCGTATATCGCCAACAGCGATGTCCCGGACTTGGAATCTCGAATCTCCGAATATATTCCACCTGTTCTATGGTATTCCTGCAGCTCCTGGAATTACCACCTAGAGCACGTTGCTTTCGAACACGATCTGTTTACGAACCTTCAATCATTGTTCGAGAACAAATTTCTATTTTGGCTAGAGGTCCTCAGCGTCAAGAGTAGTGTGGGCCTTGCTTCACAGGCATTGTCATCTCTGAAGACCTGGTTGCGATCTGACCAGCAGAAGGTACGTACAACTTATACTTGAATGTGACATGTAGTGACTATCGTGAAAAGTTGCAACCTCCTTCCCGAACTGAGGTCGAGAATTTATTGGCATTAGTGAAGGATGCGTCCTCGTTTGTGCGATATTTTGGGATGGCAATAGCAAGAAGTGCTCCCCATATCTATGTCTCTGCTTTGCCCTTCGCGCCAGCCTCTTCCCACATCCTGAAGAACTACATTCACCTATTTCCTCACACATTGTCGTTGGAACGAGGGCAGCTCCTTCCTTGGCCAACATTGGAAATGACTATTCCAGCACATGGCCATTCAGTCGAGTCTATTGCATTCTCACCAGATGGTCAGCGGATAGTCTCAGGCTCACGAGACCGCACGATTCGGATCTGGGATTCCACAACGGGACATCTCGTGGCGGGTCCATTTACTGGACACACCGATATTGTTAGCTGTGTTTCTTTCTCGCCAGACGGGCAACGTGTCGCCTCAGCCTCGTACGATTTCACGATACGTGTGTGGGACGCAATAACTGGGGAGGTCGTAGCGGGCCCGTTTTTTGGACATACCCTTTCGGTCAGATCCATTTCATTCTCACAGAACGGGCGGCGCATTGTATCGGCCTCGAATGATCGCACAATTCGCGTCTGGGATGCTTCAACAGGGGAGGTTGTAGTGGGCCCGTTTACCGGACACACTGGTGGTGTTCGATCTGTTGCATTCTCTCCAGACGGTCAACTCATTGCCTCGGCTTCTGACGATCAAACGATTCGCGTGTGGGATGCCACAACGGGGGAGCTCATAGTGGACCCATTTACTGGACACACCAATAGCGTCAGGTTTGTTTCATTCTCACCGGACGGACGTCGCATCGCTTCGGCATCGAACGATCTCACAATTCGAGTGTGGGGTGCCACGACCGGACAGGTCGTAATGGACCCATTCACTGGGCACACCGCTGGTGTCTGCTCTGTTGCATTCTCCCCAGATGGGCACCGAATTGCCTCGGCCTCAGATGATCTCACGATTCTCATGTGGGACGCCACAAGTGGAGAGGTTGTAGCAGGCCCATTTACTGGACACTCTGGTTCGGTCTTTTCTGCCGCTTTCTCACAAGATGGGCAGCGTATCGCCTCGGGCTCTGGAGATCACACAATTCGGGTGTGGGATGCCACAGCAACAACACAGTTCGTGGCGGATCCGTTTACTGGACACACCGATTCAGTCAGATGTGTTGTATTTTCACCAGACGGGCAGTACATCGCCTCGGCCTCATCGGATCACACAATTTGTGTGTGGCACGCTGCAACGGGAGAGGTGATAGCTGGCCCATTTACTGGACACACAGATTGGGTCAGATCTATTTCATTCTCGCCAGACGGGGGGCGCATCGCGTCTGCCTCGGACGATCGCACGATTCGTGTTTGGGATGCCGCAACAGGACATGTCGTAGCCGGCCCGTTCACTGGACACACCGATTGGATCCTTTCTGTTGTATTTTCGCCAGACGGGCAGCGCATCGCTTCGGCCGCAAGAGATGACACGATTTGCGTGTGGGATGCTGCGACAGGAGAAGTCATGGCAGGCCCATTTACTGGACACACCAATCAGGTCAATTCTATTGCATTCTCACGTGACGGGCAGCGCATTGCCTCGGGCTCTTCCGATCGCACGATTCGTGTGTGGGATGCCGCAACAGGACATGTCGTGGCAGGCCCATTTACTGGACACACAAATTCCATCTATTCTGTTGCATTTTCACCAGAAGGACGGCGCATCGCTTCGGGCTCATGGGATCGCACGATTCGTGTGTGGGATGCCCTGACCGGAAAGGTCGTGGCGGGCCCATTCACTGGACACACTGACGATATCAACGCCGTTGTATTCTCGCCAGATGGACAGCGTATAGCCTCAGCCTCGGACGATCGTACGATTCGTATATGGGATGCCACAACAGGAGAGGTCATAGAGGGCCCATTTACTGGACACATAGATTGGACCCTTTCTGTTTCATTTTCCCCGGACGGGCAGCGCATCGTCTCTGCCTCTCACGATCGTACGATTCGTGTGTGGGATGTAACAACAGCCGAGCGCGTAACGGACCTATCTACTGGAAACCCAGAAGCAGCCTTTTCTGTTCCATCTTTGCTGGCTTCCCAAGATCGCATAATTCGTGTGAAGGAGGGAACAGATGCCGAGAAGATCTATTTTACTGACGAGCTCCCGATCAATGATGATGGTTGGATGTGTGGAGAAGAGAAAGAACTTCTTTTATGGATCCCCCAGATTCACCGGCCATATCTTCATAGAACTAATACTGTCTGGATTGCAGGAAAAGATTATACCGAGCTTGACCTTTCGAACTTTGTACATGGATCAAATTGGGCTACAGTATATGTTAACAAATAGTACTAGTTGCCTATTGTAGGGATTAGCATCCGTGAGTCTTATCTGAGATTTCGATTTCTTGCTACTTGTACCTGCATTCCCACCTCTTCTGATGTGTCTTTGGATCTGCCATTGGTTTGTTTTATTCCACCCGGTCGTGGAGGTTATCATTGTGCTAAGTTAAGATCTTTTAAATTTGGGAGCTATATTGCACTTTAATTGCTTATGATACCACTGTAGCGTCGACGCATATGATGATTCTCGTAAGTCATTGATAGCAAGTTACTTGATCGCACACCTCAGATCGAAGCTCCCACGTTGTTACGTCCACCGGGCCACGAGGCAAGGGTCGTGTTCAGGGACGATAGCGAGTTTCATCACCCCCCAAGTCTGTGCTGTACTGTACCGTATAGCTATCATGCATATCAACAAGACCAACGTGGCTCGCGATT
The DNA here is from genome assembly GCA_003313945.1 of Lactifluus pinguis. NCBI lineage: Eukaryota > Fungi > Basidiomycota > Agaricomycetes > Russulales > Russulaceae > Lactifluus > Lactifluus pinguis. Next base: position 7,020 of record QLPA01000017.1, read on the forward strand.
TCGGCCCTCCATTCGACGACGCAGATGCGGATACCATCCTCCGGTCTATTGACAACCTTGACTTTCGCGTCTACAGGGTCATCTTGTCTAAAGCGTCCCCCGTATTCAAGGACATGTTCACTTTCCCTCATCCTCCCCGTCCAAGCTCTTTCGTCAACAACCCTGATGACGACTCTGACGACTCGGACAAAGACATCGGCTACAAAGACGGGTTACCGCTCGTCCGACTTCCAGAAAGCAGCGCCACTCTCTCTATGCTTTTATATGCCATCTACCCCGTCGCGTCCCACAACACGCCGCCGCCGCCAAACTCACGGAATCACCAGCAGCAGCATCAGCAGCATAAAAACGACGAGGAGGACGGATCGTTGGACACGCTGACGGAATGCTGGCTCGCGGCGGACAAGTACGAGATCAGCAGTCTACGCGAGACGTTGACAAGCCGACTTCAGTCTCACCCGCTAATGACGCGTCAACCGTTGCGTCTGTTCGGAATTGCCTATTACTTGCGTTCGCAGGCGGTCCTGCAGACCGCTGCGACGCACACGCTGACGTTGGCACCATTGACGCTCGACTCGCTTGGACGACACGTTGATCTGGTCCCGTTTATAGCTGTACGACATCTAGTCGAGTATCATCGCGCCTGCGGCTTGACGGCTCGTGAATTTGCGTTACGCAAGGCGGACGAGGATGGATTCGCAGAGGTGTTTTTACCTGGTTGGTTTGCCTGTCTACCAACAGGAACGGGAGGAGGTCATGGCGTTTGTAGAGAGCAGAGGTGCCAGTTTGGGAATTTGAGAGAGTCGAGGTTTAGGTTGGAGACGCTCGAGTGGTGGAGAACGTACATGCGTTCGTTTGGCGATCGAGTTGGTGAAAGACCGGCGATGAGCGGGACGGCTGCGATGGGGGCATGCGCGAACGAGTGGGAAGCATTGGCGAAAAGGTTGTGCGCGCGTTGTCGAGGTTATGCTGCGTCGGCGATGGTGCTGGCGCATACGATTTTGGCCGAGTTGCTCAAGGCGGAGATCGAGGACGAGGTGACGAAAAGTCATTTTATTTATCATTGTTGCTATTAACCATGCCGCTTTTCATCTGACAGGTCCGGTTCGAGCACTATATCTGCCATATGGAATCCTCCATGTTTCCAAGATGATATGACTACGTGGGGCACTGGCACGCACGCTGGACGTCATGTATTCTCGGTACTGGTTAATTGTAAGATAAAAAGTAGGAAATACAGTGAAATGTTAGCAAATATCCTAGCTGCTCCAGTGCTAGATAGTAAATGACAGCTATAACTTTGCCCTGACGCTGACTTGCTTACTTCTGTCCTGTAAAACTTTCGACGCGTCGTTGACCATGTTGTCCACGATGGTCTTTGCCGGCAAGATATCGCTTATGAGCGCGGAAACGTTGCCCATCATGAACGTGACCGCCTTGATCGACATTTCCGGATGCTTCTCCATCTCGTTCTGGTTCGGTATGATACCCTTGGCCGTGAGCTCCTTGATCTCCGCCTGTCGATTCGTCTCCCAATCGTCGACGTACGGAGTCTTCCGCACGCGCAGCGGACGACCGGTATAGATCAACGTTCGAACGGCGTCACCGTGGTCGGCAGAAAGTATGGACTCCTTGTGCGCCTTGGTCGCGCTCGCCTCTTCCGACGCGACGAATCGCGTACCGACCCACACCGCCTGCGCTCCATAAATCAGATTCGCCGCTAGCCCCCGTCCGTCGTACACCGCGCCGGCGCCGACGACCCAGATGGGCTGACCGGTGAGCGGAGAGGTGTACCCCTTCACGGCATCAACTACGGCGGGGAGCAAGATGGACGCGGAGATGTCGCCGGTGTGACCGCCTCCTTCGCCCGCCTGCGCGCAAATGAGATCGACGCCGACTTCTAATGCCTTTTTGACGTGCTTTGGATGGCCAATCATCTAATAATGAAGGTGTGTGAGTGAAAACACATCACGAGTGAGAATCTGAATAAAAATTCACGTTCATGACGAGAATTCCAGCTTGGTGGAGCTCGTCGATCACTTGCTTTGGTGGTACACCGACGGCAGACACGAACAGACGCGTCTTTTCTTCGACGATGACGTTGATCAACTCGGGCAATTGACCGTGCGTGTAATCATGCTAAAAAAAGAGAAATGCGGCGGATTCAGATTAGCTTCCCCGCACTGTAGTATCGTGGGCAACATACGTTTGTCTTGCGCGCGTTACCGCCGACTTGGGGAAGCAACAGGTCGACGCCAAATGGCGCATTTGGGTCCTTCAAATCTTTTTTCAAAGCTTTGATCTAGAAACAAGACCGGTCAGCAGCCGGCAAACCACTTTCAAGTTTCACTCAACTTGTTGTCGCAAAAACTTGGGTGTATAACCCACGCCTCCAATCACCCCAAGTCCCCCCGCATTCGTGACCGCAGCAGCCAGCTCAGGACCCGCCGCAACGTTCATCCCTGGGGGGTTGTGTACCAGTGCACTGCTATGTGAAAGTTATGTTGATGTAAGTACCTGCAAGTATGATAGGGTGTTTGATGCCGAATAATTCAGTGATCGGGGTAGTGATGACGGACATTGCGGTCGGTTTTTTTTTCTCCGAGTGACGTGAGAAGAGAGAGAGTGATGGGAGGATGCTGTTGCATGCTGCCAAGTTGATATGGGGGTTTTATATAGACAACAACCCACGGCTTTTCCGGGCCAACGAATGTGCCTGACGCCACCCCTCGGAAGTCGGCAATAACTTACACTTACAGCTTAACAATTTCACATGCAGGTGGCGGACAGTGATTGAATAATATTGAACGATATAATGAGAGATCCTGCTAGACGTGTGACTAATGAGGCATTCCTGAATATGCGGTGTGTCCGACATCTCTCACCCCCATCCCTACTTTATGTCGGCGGTGAACTTTCAGATGTTGGATTGGCTGAAGATCGCATGAGTCTTCGTAGACGAGCCAGCTCGCTTGCCAGATGTCTGCACGTTTCATGAGATCAGCAAAAGAAGCCCGGAGAAAACCACATAGAAAAGACCGGGGTCAGGGTCAAAAAAACTTACTCCGCAGTCTTCACAGCCTTCTCGCTCGCCTCGGACGAGCTCTGCACCTGCTCCTTCAGTACACGAATCTGCTCGGCGAATTCTTCTTCCACTTCGTGCCGTATTCGTGCGTCGTCCTCACGGAGTTTCGCGACGTCCAGCACTTCGGTTTTCCGCGCCTTGTTCTCCTCAAGCAACTTGGCGTACTTCTTCCCAGCCGCCTCAGTCTCGCTCCGCAAGCGCTCCTCACGCTTGCGCATGTCCTCACGGAGACTGTCGACATCCGCGCGCCACGCACTCTTCATGCTTTTGAGCGAATCGCGCAGGGTGATATATTCACGTTCACTCTTGGAGGATAAGGCCGTCGACTCGGCTAGCGCCGTCTCCATCTCACGGAGAGACTTTTTCGAACTTGTTGTCTCGGCCTTTAATTGCGTTTTAAGCGCGACTGCCTCCGCCTCTGCTTTCCGTGCACGTTCTAGCACCTGAACTCGGGAGAGAAAGGGCGTGAGAAAGGAGGACCCGTTACAAGGGGGAAATACGCACCTCTTGAAGCAATCGCTCCTTTCTGGCGA
>QLPA01000019.1:0-28746 GCA_003313945.1 Lactifluus pinguis
TTGCTCCCCCTTGTTCAACGTGGCATCGCCTCGCGTTTTCTCATTCTATCCCCAATCAACTGGCGCTGGCTGCGAGCCAGGATACAGTTCAAATTCTTCTCGTAGAAGACAATCTGTTGCTGGGGACATCTCACGAACATGTACGCTATACGTCCTTATCATCCCTGGACGTAGCTGAGTATCCGCCATGCCCCGAAATACAGATTCAACCAGGTGAGACCCCCAATGGGCCGTGCCATACAATTCACTCACACCTCTCACAGAAAGTTCATTGTTACGACTGCCTATCGAGGTCCTTGACGAGATCTTCTCCTATGCCAAACCCTCAACCCTCGCCAGACTTGCTCTCGTCTGCCACACATTCGAAGAAGTAGCCACGCGCTTGCTCTATCGCCATATACCCGCCTTATCGGTATCTCTCACCACGCGCTGTCTCGAGACTTTGGTCTCCAAACCATTTCTCGCGGCGCATACGCGAACATGGGAGATTGGTGACACCAGCTTTTTTGATGCCAGTCGTAAGGGACGCCTCTCTCCGACATTCTTTAAGCTCCTCCGGGGGGCGCTCCACAACACGCATCGACTCACCGAACTCGCCTTTCTCCTAAATGGCGCGACGTCCCACGTGTTGCTCGATGCACCCTTCAAGCTTACCAAGCTCACTGCATACTGCGATTTTGACGCGACATTTGCAAGCTGGTTAACGGAGCAAACAAGCCTGGACACTGCCATTTTTTGTGGGAATTTTACGTCAGGTGTCACGCTCCCCTCGGATGCTTTGCCTTCGCTGCGACGCGTCGCGGCTGCCCCACTCACGCTCGCGTGCGTTGTGCCTGGCAGGCCTGTTCTCGAGGTTGACCTGTGCCTCGTGCACCCGTGGTCCCTCAGCCGTGACGCACTACAAAAGGCGATAAGCATCATCGCCTCCTCGACGGGCCCACTGGACTCACTCAAGATCATCTCTCACCTTGCCGAGCCAACAGAGACGGTCCTATCTGCGCTGGAGGCCATCCCCTCCACCCTGAAATCGATTTCAAAGCTCGCATTGCACGCTGTGAGCGGTTCGATCACCAACGTGCGTACTTCACCAACCACCGACCTCTCCTATCTGATTATTTCGTCTCAATATTTAGGACATCCTCGCGGGACTGCCTCCTATCCTTTCCCAATTCGCTGGCCTGAAATCTCTCACGCTGTTTTCCAAGAATAAATCTGACGCTCTGCACGTGGCAGCTAGCTTGCGCACACTGGCCGCAACGTGGCGCGCCACGTGTGTGTCTCTCGAGTGCGTCACGTTCGCGGACGCTACGTACGTGCATCACCAGAGCCACGGTTGGGTCACGCCGCGCGACCTCGCAGAGCTGCTCACAGTGCGCGAACAGTCGCTACAGCATCACACCATGGAGCTGTGCAAGCAAGAGGTGGCGCACGACTACGAGAGACGTGCTGTGCAGGGCACCGGAGAGTCGACCCGTGTTTTGACATCGGAGCTTTTGCAGCGACAGGGCAGTGCATCCGTCGTCACGATTGCCGCATGACAGGAGAAAGATATCAGGTTGTGTGTGAATTTGGTCACGAAGGGACCCAGTTTATGATCATCATCTGCATCACGAATCTCAGGAAACAAGGCTTTTACGATATGTGTGTTTGTACAATATTTGTATTTTGACGAGCGGACCATTTTAGGTACAAGGAAGAATGAAATAAGGAAAAAGGATACCCACTCGTACGTGACGGTCAGGAAAAACTTAGGAGATGCTTCGATCGAGCTCAAAAGGCGACAGGTGAGCGAAACTAAGGCGTAGTGGAGGAGATTGAACCCCATCAAGTTCTAGGCCGGTGACGAGACACGATTGATTTTGTTCTGTTTCGGGGAGGAGGGGTTAATTAAACCCGGTACATTGTTGCTCCTTTGTGCCCAAACGGACTTGAAAGTGATACATGATGTATGATGAGGATGATGATGGGGGAGTACAGCAAGTGGCGGAAATACCAATGGTCCGCCGCGTGGGCAGTGGGCACACATACCCATGTCCAGGTGGTGGACCTGTCAACTCGGCACTATAACAGTCCACGGGACATTTTAGTGTCAAACACCCAAAAAAAACCAAAAAATAAAGGTTTTAACAAAAGGGATAGTTCGAGTTAAAATTCTACGTTTATCGACGGAGATCCGAAGGAAGTTCAAGGTTTACGGTTGAGCGGCGATAGTAGACAACAAGAAAAAAAAAAAAAGCAACGAATCAAGCGGGACTGAAAATTTGCCTCTTGAGTTGCGCCCGCCCAATTCGTTCGAGCAAATAAGGTGTCGTACGGAATATGAGCGGATGTATATTTTGTTCATTCATTGATAACACGCGGACATTTAATCGATGCCAGACCCGAGGACTTTACGGTCACGCTTAAACAAAAGGCGAGGTCGCGTGGTAGGCAGGACAATTATCGGGATTATTACCACCCCCAGCGTTATCCGGATTAAGAAGGTTGTACAAAGCACTGGCAGCTGGCTGGAGCACCTGACTTTCTCCCTCGGAACTTGCTTATAGAGATGAACGAGCCATGTCTGGAATGCAGTAACGCATGACAAGCGAGTCCTTACTGCGCGCTGCATGTCATGAAGCATTTTCCGCGGATATATGATCCGGATCAACACGGAATCAACACGGAGAGTTTTGCACGAGCACGAGCGCGAGCACGACATTTTCAAAAACCCTCAAGATACGGTACTCGATTCGCTTGCTATCGTTTCAGACCCTAGTTACTCATATCATCCGCCGCATAATCAACGATCCTTATCCTCACAAAGTGCTAGCGATACAAAAATGTAGTAGAAAACCATGTATACATCATCCCCGAATTCAGAGGCCTTCCATTCACGACTCAGATGCGGGGTCTGGCTCATCAATATAATGCCCTTCGCCAAGCCGCTGGATAAGGTGGTCAATTTTTTGCTTATGGATCCTGTGGTGCTCTTGCCAGCCCTTCCACGGGTGATGTGGATGCTCGGAGATCGTCAGTAAACGATGAGGGTAAAAAGTGGCCTACAAGCGGACTAACCAAACGACCGAATGCCTGGAATATTTTATCCGATGTACCATCGGGCTTGTTAAAGAAAAACTTTGCCAACAACACATCGTCTGCACGGCTGTAGCGCATCTTCTTTTCCGGAGCTTGTGGAAGCGGGTCGTCATTCTCGGTATGGTTAAGCTCGTGCTTGTGTCTACGGTAAAATTTCATCCAAGAAGCCCGCGAATGGTGCGGCGCCTACACGACCGACGTCATCACTACGCTAAACGATAACGGGACATGTAATCACCTTCTGAGCAATTTCTTTCCAAAATGCGACCATGTCGAGCTTGCCTTGAGATCTGCGCGGAAGCATTGATACCAACATCAGCCTGTGCAGTCTCACGACTCACTACGACTCACTTCTTTTTGTAGTCCAATAACTTGATTAAGAACGCAACATCCTCATCCGTAAATGCAACACCTTTGCCTGTCGTACTTCTGAACAAGGCCCTCGGAGGCGTTGGCGAGCGCGAGCGTTGCCCATTATTGGTCTCTGCACGAACACGTTCCCGAATGTTGATGATACCATTAGAACCAGGACCAGCGGCGACAGCCTGAGCGGGCACAGCGCCGTCCACTGCTTCGCCATCATCGCTCATGTTACTATTCATGGCATAGCCACCGAGGCGAATCTGATGCTTGTTACAGTAACGGCGCCATGAGTAAAAACTGTTCCTCTATGAGTGACATAGCGACCATACAGAATAAGACCTACGTGTGATGAGGGGCCTGATGTACGATTTCAATACCTCAAGAAAGGTATGAACGAGCAAGAAACGCACCTTCACCGCGACTCTTTCACAGATCTCCCTCAAACTCAGGACAAGTCCTTGCGCCACACAGTAATCGATATATTTTTTCAAGTACTCGATGTCCTCGTGCGTGAAAAGGTTCCCGCCATATGTACTCTTGACAACCCGTGACGGCGGCGTAGGGGAACGCGCGTCGGGATTGCGTCGGTTTACTAGAGCGGAGGCGGGAGGAGCAGGAGTAGGCTAGATTATGGTCAGTTGAAATAGGGACGAAGAATCGCGTGGAATAACCAGAGTTCGTGTGCGTTTGCGTCCCCGTGGTAGATCGACAGTTTCGGTAGGCGGAGGCGACGGGTCATTGGATGGTCCGCTTTCGGGCATGTAAGGTTGTGGGTAAGACGATGGGTCGTACTGCATTTCGTGTCGTGAATAAGATTTGATGCGGCGAAGGACGACACACATACCCCTTGCGCAAAGTACTGTTCTGAACTCCATGCTTGGTCAGGATACTCGTAACCTGGTGCTGGCGGTGGTCCCGCAGGCTGATATGTTGGATCCCAGGTATCATCACGATACGGACCTCTTGGTTGGATCACCTGCTGCGGTAGATGGCCTTGGGTTTGCTCAGGAGCAATACCGTTGGGTGCATGCCATGTTTGAGGTGGGGCAGCTGACGAAGGGTGAATCGGACGGGCAGCGGGCTGAAGCTGGGCCTGGTAGGCCTGGTATGCAAAGGGAGCAGCAGCTGGCTCAACCGATTGCATTGGCTGGGGAAGCTGGGTTTGAAACGCTTCAGGGTTTTGTACGACTTGAGGGACAGTAGGGGGTGCTGGAGGTTGCTGCCTTGACGGACCAGCCGTCTGAGCCATGATACCTGGAGGCAGAATAGATGCTGGGGCAGGAGGGGGGACAGGTGGAGCCGGTGGGCGTACTCTGTAGATGAGCTTGTAGGGGATGGCTGGGACGACTTGAATTGGAACTTACTGCTCGTTGCCCGTCACCTTACAGCCAGCGAAGTTATTCACGAAAGTTTGAAGGGCACTTGCTTTGACACATTCGTGCACCCAAAGGGCATCCAGAACGACCTTGCCTTTCTTTCCGATGTATTGACGATACAGATTCTGTCCAGATTCTGTGTGTGGGTTTACTGGTTGCCATAGGCCATGAGTATGGTGATATATGCGAGGGAAATGGGACGACATGCTCTCATACCTAAGATATAATTGACCCCACTGTACGAGTTAGCGACAGTGCCTCCATTTTTCTAGCAACAAATAAAGTGAGAAAGACTGGATGGCGAACTGGTGCAAGCACGTAAAAGAAATACGGAAAAACACATCCCCAGTACCAATAGCGCTTTTCGGCGCGTCATTGAAAAAAGCAAAATGCGGCAACGTGCTCCTAAACACATACATGCAACACTTACCGTGATAATGTCGACGACACGGTCATGGTCGGGAACGTCCTTGTGAACGTACATGGCTAGAGGGGTACCCATCATGGGTTCCAAAAAGAGGCCATGTTCTGCAATGTCTGGGTTCGCACTTTGATCTCTCTGTTGCTGTTGTTGCTGTTGTTGTTGCTGTTGCTGAACGCGAGGGTGGGTTGAATGAGCCGGTGCCATGGGTCTCGGCGAGGAGGGACAGTCGTAAGGGCGAGTCCCCTGTCACTGAATCGCCACTTTAGAGCGGACTTTAAATGTCAGCCACCAGAAGTGTACTAGGGCAGATTAAGGACACCGTCGGCACAAAAAAAAACGAGATTCAACATCACGTCACTTAAAGAACCCGCCTAGCCTTAAACTATCACTATTGTGATACCCCAAAGTCAACAGACCAACTTGTTGCAAAGCGATGATCGGGGGAGGAAGGTATACAACAAGATGGGGATATTTATTTTATAGTTGGATGGATGGGGGCTCGGTCTCGGGGGGGAGAGTTATGAGAACGGCGGAAGACCGGAGACCAGGTCCTCGGGGATAATTAAATAAAATAAAATAAATAATAATGAATATAAGTCTAGTCGGGGTGTGAAAAGTGGGGGGGGAGGTGCAGACAACAGACGGTTACAGCTTCCAGAAGCAGACAGACCGTCTCTCTCTCTTTCTCATTCCCCTCTCCCTCGCCGACGACCTCTACCCTCGGGGCCCTTCTCTTTCCTCCCTTTCTCCTCATCACCGTTTACCATGGCATCCGTCGCAGGTCGCAAAAAATCTATCATATCCCCTGCATTCGTCCACATCGATATCCCCGTTGGCACAAGCACCCTTCTGAACAAGCCTCCTTCTCAATCTACTTCTCTCTATCAACAATGCTCTGCTTTACGCTCACGTCTCCTCCGTATCCGTGGTTTCTCACACTTTTTCGACCTTTCATCCTCTTCAAGCTCTTTCCGTGGTTCTGCTGAAGTTGTGAATACAGTCTGGGACTGTTTCGCCCTCGGAACTCCTCTGTGCTACCTCTTTAACCTCCTCCCTCCCCCCGTTACACCTATCGACATTGAGACCGATCCTCGGTCCGTCGATGTTGATAATGGACGCGCGAAGAAGCGTGCTATCGCCCTTTTCGCAATACAGGTCAAGCAGTTGAATCACGGCGAGCAGTTCACGGTTACAGACCTATGGGACCGTACAAATTCGGATGGCTTCGTAAAAGTGCGCCCTATGTCCTTTTTAGCTTCTTTGACGGCTAAGTGATTGTTCAAGGTCGTTAATACCGTCACTTATATCGTCGACCACCTTCCCCCAGATGTGTTCGAGGAGGCTGTTCCCCCTTCACCACCCTCGACACTCTCTAGTCATGACTCATTTACCTCCATGGGGCCGGTTACACCGGCGATACCAACTCCCGTAAATGGCCCGGATGCTGAGAGAAATAATATCATCCGTGAATTGGTAGAGACGGAGCGTAAATATGTGCAGGATCTTGAGGTCATGCAGGTGCGTAGTTTTCACAGTCCCATGCTAGTCGACCCTTAATCTCTCCGCGACTCTTTCTCCTTTTTTGTTTTGTAGAAATATGCCCAGGAGCTGTCACAAAGCAACACTCTCGACCGTGACACAATTCATCTACTTTTCCCTAACCTCAACAAATTACTCAACTTCCAAAGGCGATTTTTGATTCGCCTTGAAGAAACGGCGGATATGCCATGGAGGGAGCAGCGATGGGGTCTTCTATTCATTGACAACGTGAGTCTCAGGAGGATCATCTTCTATGAGGTCTTTTTGCATAATGCTGATGGCAATCCTTCCGTTCCCCCTTGTGCATTGTTCTTCATTTGTGTGTTCTTTCCGACTTACTTGCGTTTGGAACAAAAGGAGGAGGAGTTTGTAGTGTATGAACCATACTGCGCCAATTACACGAATGCATCCGAGTTGATGCTTATGGAGGAACAGAATCTTGTGGTACGTCTTGGTTCCGTCTTGTGCGTCTCCCGGGAGACAGATGGACGGTAATTGCCGAGAAACGCGCTAACTAAATATGTCAATAGAAATATAATCACCTCATCAATGCAAAGTCAGAGCTGCCAGCTTTCCTAATCAAACCAGTGCAACGGATATGCAAATACCCATTACTCTTAGACGTGAGTTGATGCCTCATCGGATTACTATTACATTTCGGCTTATTCGACCCGCTACTTCATCAGCAACTGCTTAAAAAATCTTCTCCGGTTGACTATCCTCACTACGAAGAACTTAAAGCAGGATCTGCCGCTGCAAAGCGTGTAACCGATAGGATCAATGAGCACCAACGGCGCAACGAAAATATTCTGACAGTGCAGAACCTCTCTTCACGCGTTGACGACTGGAAAGGCCACCATGTCTCGCAGTTTGGCGAGCTGCTCTTGGATGATATATTTATCGTCACCAAGACTGAAGTTGATCGCGAGTATCATGTGTTCCTATTTGAGCGTATCATCCTCTGTTGCAAAGAAGACACGAGTACGGGCGCCAACAAGAAAGTCGGCAAGAACAACTCTATATTGAAGAAACCTAACACCAACGGGACGCCCCCGTCTGGGAATGCTGGTAGCTCCAAGAAGAAGATGACACCTCTTTTATTGAAGGGCCGTATCTATCTTAACAACGTGACGAGGGCGGAGATTATTTCCCAAGGTACTTTTATCTCTGTTGAATCCGGTATCGCTTTCTGACTTTTGGCTAGCCGCTTACTCGCTCAACATCTGGTGGAGGGGCGATGACGATTTGGAATTTTTCACACTCCGTTGCCGCAATGATGAGCAGGTGAAACAGTGGGAGACTGCAGTTAAACGTCTAATTGAAAGAGTTGCAATGCGCCGTGCGTCCGAGCGAAGTAGCTCACGGCTTGCCCATCAAGGTAACATGAATGGCTTCGCCCCTCCGAACCCACGCAATTGGCCCTATGACCGTTCACTCGCACCTAGCGCTGTGTCGGTAACTTCCACTCTATATTCTAACGACAGTCGACCAGCTTACCCTCCATATAATGGGTTTGATTGGGATGACGAGCTTGAGGATTATCCGTCCGCTAGCGTCAGTCCAAACTCTAGTCATCTTACACTCCTAGATGGACGCCAGGGTGCGATGACCCCAAGCTACGAGCAGTATCCTGGCTACGAGCGACCACGTGCCCAAACAGAAGATGCCAACGGTCCTGCGTTGTCGCAGTGGAGGAGCAACGTGCCTGGCCTTCCATCTGGGCCCAGCCTTCGAAACCCTATCTCTCGCATGGGTTCCACGATGAGCTATGTCTCTGAACCAGGCTACAGCATCACGCCTCGTGTATCCACCAGTCGCCCTCCATTACGCAGCCAATATAGCTCCTCGCGATTACGTCCACAACACGAAGGTGGCGATGCTGGCAATGATGCCACATCACCCTCCCCCGTAGCCACCGCTGGTCATCTTACTCGGAGTCGCAGTGCGAGCCAGCCAACTGCATACGTTCCAAAGGCCGCGCCCCCTCCTCTACCATCAAATGGTTGGGATAGGACACAAGGATCGACGAGTACCACAACAAAGAGATCAAGTGGCTCAAGTCAATCGACTTGCGAAGACTCGGCATATTCTCCCAATAGCTCATCGCCGCTCACACCATTTGGTTCGAGTGACTCTTCGCTATCTGGTGCAGTAGGGCGATCGTCAATATCATCGTACGACGCTCCGGTGAAAGTAAAAGTGCACTTCGGTCCCGACATTTTTGTCATCCAAGTTGCGCGTACCACCGAGTTTGGCGAACTCGTCGAACGGGTAGGCAGGAAGATTCGACTTTGTGGACCACGGCGGGACGTCGGACCCCTACGTGTGAAGTACGAGGACGAGGAAGGCGATCTAGTATCAATGCGCTCTACGGAAGACGTGGAGATAGCTTTCGGTGATAAGACACAATTGGTCTTGCACGTCGCATAGGCAGTCCTCTTCTTTCTTTCCAATCTTGTTTTTGTTATCTCTGTCTTCCTGTCTGGGCCCCATGTTGCATTGCATGCCACCCTTTCACCATTAGTCTCGCCTCGTCACACGATTTTTGGACCCGCCATGTCAAGCCATGACTTTTTCCCTACTGCATCACCTTTCCCTTTCCTCGTGGAGTCCCCCCCCTCTTACTCCTTTTATTTCTTTAGCACCTGCCCCCTTATTCTCTTTCCTAGAGATCGTCCCTGATATTCTCGCCTTGTATTACCGTGCAAGGAAGGACCACAGGGTCCTCCTCTTTCCTCACGTTTCCATCTATATTTCCTTGATATCTATCCAATTCTCTGTTGGCGTCCTAGTTCGCAGTGATAGCGGATTTCTTGCCAGAGTAGCAAGGTGTTCTTACAGAGACCCCATCGAGGGCTCCGGTGATGACCAGTTGTACCATTAGTATTCATTAGAGCTTTACATTGAATTGCTATGAACATTCCACCCTTTCCCAACTTCCACCATGTAAGAAAGTATTCTGATCTGTGCCACCGAAACTGCTGATTCAGACACTAATATTCATGCATTCATACTCCACTTACATCAGATACAACGAGTCACGAGTCATGAATATCTACGGCGTGATGGTGACTGTCCACCAAACAGTGGCGAGATCAGTGCCTGAACCGGGGTGATGGATACAGAGATCAATGTACGCTTGACAACAAAATTCGGAACAAACGAATGAAAGAAAAAAGTAGAAAGTATCTATGGTTGAGGTAATGAAGAGGCGTCTATAGACAAGACATGATTGTGTCACAAAGCATCAGGTGAGACATCTCCTAGAGTATTGAGGTCGCTGGCGCTGAATGCGCTCATGAGCGAATGGACATCATCCCCGTATTCTGAACGGGAATCAATCGTCTCCTGGGAAAGATATCAAAGTGAGCACCAGGCGCTGAGAATAAAACCACTGCTTACATCGAAATAATGATGGGCGAGACTGCGAGGAGCTGGATGCGAACGCCATCACTTAATGTATTGTCTACGTGCATGAGAAAAGATCACATACTCCTCGGCGTTTTGGGTAGACGACAGCTTGCCCCGCTTTGTAAGATATGATAAGCGACTAGGCCCGACCTGCAAAATTTCTTAAGGAACACTCGGATTCAGGTACCCTTAGGAACCTACCACCCTGTTTGATGCGAGGCCCCAAGACCTCGACCATCGTCACCGTGGAAATACTGGACAATACGTTATATGCTCCGAATGCCAGATAAATGTGAAAGTCCTCACCTCGTAGAACCAAACATAGTCCCTGAAGAAGGGGTCAAAGTCGAGTTTCTGGTTTCCTCCATTAAATGCGCGACGCCCATGGATATCGCGGCCGAAAATATGAATGATACGATGTTGAATTTCTTCAGCCACTTGACACAGATTCATATATTCGCCACTGCCAGTAGGACATTCTACCTGCAGCTCGTCACCGTAGTATTGATGGAACCTCTGAAGGCTCTCAATGAGCAAGAAGTTCACCGCTAACCCTGGAAAATAAAGGTAACTAATCACATCGCCGTAGGAACTGATGGGAATCGCTCACAAATTGGGCCACGCCAGTTGGAGTTACCGCCAAACATCCCGGATTTTGACTCCCCGGGCCAATAGTTGACTTCGTGTCTTTGACCATTGACTTCCATTCCCCATGGGTGGTCCTTGTGCAACTTTGACAAGCTACAGCAGCACACCGGTAAGTGAACGAGCACCCACGCTCCAGATGGGTTGAGCGTACGATCGGATGCCATGCTCGCTGAAGAACTCGCTCTCGTCGAGCATTTTTTCCAAGATGCTAACCAAGCGTTCCTTGCTTGCCAGTGCAAGCAGGAATCGCTCACCGCGACCGCGAACTATGCAGCCGACATCACTCGTGGCCGAATTCCAAAAAAAAAAGGGGGGGAACATACCTTTCATATTTGCCATATTCCGGCCAGACACTTCGGGCCTATTTTCGATAAACCAGTCCATTCGCTTCTTAAAGCCAGGGAACTTGTTGACGACGGATGGTTCAAGGGTAAGAGTCGCGTATAAGGGAATGAGCCCAACGAGGCTGCGGACAGGCATCTGCATGCTGTAATCGCCCCATTGAATCGCGTCGTAGTACATGCCGTCGCGTTCGTTCCATAGGCTAAACTCATCGTGACCACTGTGATAAGTCATGGCATCCGCAATGAAGATGAAATGCTGTGATAAAATGTCAGGTCATACACGCACGGCGACAAAAAAGAGACCGGCCTCGAAAAACTTCGATGCGATATCTTCATAAACAGAATTGTGTTTGGCCAATTCGAGAGCCATGCTCAGCCTATGTCATCAATTAGGCGTCTCATCAAGGCCGGAATTCGACGACACTTACATGTTCAGGCAATAAAATGCCATCCACGCAGTACCATCCGCTTGGCGTAGCGTGCCGCCTGTCGGCAACGGCTCTGAGCGGTTGAACAAACCGATGTTATCCAAGCCAAGAAAACCGCCTTCGAATACGTTTGCCCCATCTGCATCCTTGCGGTTGACCCACCAGGTGAAATTAAGGAGCAGCTTCTGGAATACACGCTCGAGGAACGGGACATCTTCTCGGCCGTACAGCTTCCGCTCGATTTTAAACACGCGGAAAGTCGCCCACGCATGTACGGGCGGGTTGACATCGGAAAAGTTCCACTCGTACGCGGGAATTTGTCCATCGGGTTTCATGTACCATTCACGGGTGAGGAGGTCAAGCTGCTTCTTGGCGAATGCAGGATCCACAACGGCAAGTGGGATGCAGTGGAAAGCACTGTCCCAAGCCGCAAAATAAGGATATTCCCATCTACGATATTACTCATGCCAACCATTCTTCGTGCAAGTGGCAACAACGTACTTGTCAGGCATAGATAATATATCGGAAGCATAGAGGTGCGTCCAATCCTGTGGGTAGGGAAGCGTCGGTTGAGCAGGTTTAAAGGTCGGTTGGTAAATCACACCTTGTTACCCCTCAGGAACTTGCGCGAGGGTGGAGGGCGCGGCTGCGCAGGATCACCCTCGAGCCATTCGTTCGCAATGAACTTGTAGTACTGCTTGGTCCACAGCATGCCGCCCAAAGCCTGGCGCATGATCGCGCGCAAATCATCCGAAACATAGCCCTGAGTCAGGTTATGATAGAATTCGTCCGCTTCAACGCGGCGCTCCTCGATGACTTCATCGAAAAGGCCTTCGTCTTCGAGCGTCGGATCCTTTTGGGGAGTGGTTGGCGTGAGCTTCAGTCGCACGACAGCACACCCGCCTCTGCCAGGAACATTCCTAAAGGTATAATGTGCGGCGGACTTTGTACCAGTCCTTTCGGGGTTGACAAATTGTACGCCATGCTGTGGCACAGGAGTAGCACGTCCAGAGTCGGAGTCGCTTCCGCTAGAGTTGTGTTCTTTATCGTTACTGTTCGCCTTGGACCTTCCGTCGACAGACTGATGAACTGGCAACCGGTGTGCCGGGATGATGTGATCATGAAATGCATCCTTGACGAAAGGAGATTGGTTCGGGACCCCCCACAAACGCATGAAGTTTGTGTCATTCTCTGTAAACAGTAATTCGGGTTCCACCGATTCCTCCTCACCGTTCACACCGTCATTGACGGGTTGACCGTCAGGTCCGACAGGAGGGGGAGATGGAAAACAATACAAGTGAGTCTTTCCGAACTTGTCGTGAGTGGCGGTTATCCGGTTGTTCGTGGTGGCTACCAGACTAGGCCGTGGCGGAGGTGGGATAGCCCAAGACCAGCTATTGGGGAACCACAGCTGAGGAATGATATGCAAATTGGCGGAATCGGGACCACGATTGTATGCGGTGATGCGAATGTAAATATTGTCCGGGCTGTCCTCGTCCTTTGCGTACTGACAAAAGATGTCAACTCACTCTCACCACACGTCAGCCATCACAACACCTACTTCGACGAACACGTCCCAGTAGCGGTCTTCATCGAAGACATCCGTGTCCAGGATTTCAAACTCGACCACTTCGCGACTGCGGTGCTGATTTTCGCGCACGATGTCTTCGTACGGATAGGCCTTTTGCGGGTACTTGTACAAAAATTTCATGTACGAGTGGGTCGGGGTAGAATCCAGATAGTAATACAACTCCTTGACGTCCTCTCCGTGATTTCCCTGGGGCCCCGAAACGCCAAAGAGTCTCTCCTTGAGCATTCTGTCATTCTCGTTCCACAGGGCGAGAGAAAAGCAAAGACGCTGGTGGTTATCGCTGATGCCTGCAATGCCGTCCTCTCCCCATCGGTACGTCCGCGAGCGAGCATGCTCGTGAGGAAAGTGTGCCCAGGCGTCGCCATCTCCAGAATAATCTTCCCTGACGGTAGCCTGGAAAAAGAAACGATGAGCACGAGCACAAGAGATTTAAAATAAAAAAAGCAGACCCATTGTCTATCGGAAACGTAGGGACCCCATCGTTTCCAATGCCTCTCCCGCTTTCCGTCCTGATCGAGGCGATACAACTCGGTGGTTTTGTAAGCATCCCCCAACTTTTGTCGCAATCTGTCGCGATAAAACCGCGGACCGTTCTCGTTGGACGCAGGTGAACCATTCGGCTCTGAGGGCCTCCCTATCTTTGGCAGTGGCGTTACAGTCTCAGGGATGGATATAGTCAAGGGGTTATCTGGTTTTGGTGACTCTGATGGTGTTTGGGTGCCATAACCGTCTGAACTGAACAACTTTTGTCGTATGTTACGGACGTTAGTGGCCATGTCAATGGCACAAAAGAGGGGACAAGTGAAAGGAAAAAAAAAAAAAAAGAGGATTTCAAGAAGGGGATGCCATGCACCAAACACGCATACATTCCTTTCCTTTATTTTCACCAATTCACTCTTCCTTTCCGTATCGATGACGTCGTTGGCGTTTTTTATCGGATAAGGGAATGCATGTTAAGGACATCCAGAGTATGAATATGGAACATGGGTTAAGTTATTCATTGCTAAGTCAATATGTGTATGAATGCGCCAGGCCATGTTGATCCGTATAAAAATGAAAGAGTAGGGGGCAAAGACAGAAAGAGCGCCTCGATGGCGTTGACGAAGATAGAGAGGGGTAGATACTTTGGTTTGTGTTGATACTGAAATGGAGTGTAGTCGCCACCACCAGACATCACCTGAGAGATAAAGAAGATAGAAATTGCAATCATAGATACGGTAGATTTCATTCATGCTCTCCCAGCCGTACCATGCTCAACTGCCGTGGGGCTCCACCCCAAATCATTGAACACCTTTCGGGCCCAGTCATCCCGGAGCACACCATCACCAATGTGGTCGTCCAAGAAACTCAATCCTGATGCAACGGAAACAAACGAATCCTCAGACAGTTGAGGCTGCAGTGGTTCGGGTTGGGGCAGTGAAAGCTTCGGCAGTTCAGATTTACTGCGCAAGTGAGAAGAAGTGACGGGAGTGATAGGGCTCGTACGCAAGACGGAGTCCACTTCGCTTAGACTCGGTAGGGATTCTCTAGATGCTGAAGCGTGCGATTCGGTGTCGGTATGTTCAGCTTCTGTTGCTCGATCAGCATTCAAACCGAGAGCCAAGCTAAGTGAGGAGGAGTCTATCGTCGTGTTGAGTAGTGGAGGGGTACTCGAACTGCGTCGTGGTAATAACGAAGGTGCCGATATCATGGCCGGCGTTCTCGGAGAGCCAGGTGAGGACCGGCTAGGAGAATCTCGCGCATCAAAGTACGGTGAAGAGGATGACGAGGAGGAGAATAGCCTGGAGGATCTGAGAGAAGATATTGACCTCTTTGAGAACAATGCGGTAAGCGAAGGTCGTTTGACTCTTGTCTGCTTTGAATTCTGCGCATTAGATTCTGAGTGCAAGACGGACGAGGGGAATCGGGGAGAGGAGGGAGTCGTCGGTGCGGTCTGACTTTGTGGGAAAGCGACCGGTGGATGGGTAGCCGGTCGAGTTGAAGGCGAGGGGGAAGGAGAGGTACGGACAAAGTCGGGAATGGTGGAAGGAACGATATTGGTTTTGGCACGATAATGGTGAAGTGGCGTGGGAGCTGTCAATTGAGGAATGGAAGGGGCCTCGGATGACATAGAAGGAGTTGTCAAAGAATCAGAAGAGCACGTCAGTGCAGGTGGAGTCCACGGATCCAGTGGGGATCCCTTTCCCCAAGCGGGTGTCGATGGACGTGAATCAGCTGTGGAAAGGTACGATGCGTGGTCATCTACTGGCATCTCGTCCGCACTGAGATCGACATCATCCGTATCAACATCCTGACCAGTCTCACTATCTGGCACAGGGTCAAGATCAGTATTAGAGTCTTCCCAGCCTTCGGGAGGACCGTTCCAAATGCCATTTGCTTCACAAAGAACGCGAAGCATCGGGGGGTTCATGTTAAGCGTAGGGCATAGAACGACCGTCAGATTGCTCAGTGGCATCCGAATTTCCTTTCGGCTGGCCACAAAGTTGATCAGATCGATGACCGTGCGAAGAAGGTCCCTGTTCTCCTGTGGAAGCCGAGCTAAAAGTGCGGCAAACGCGTTTAGCAGTGGCTGAGACGGCGGCCTCATACCCGAAAAATTGGGTAGCGACAACGTAGTCAGTGATGGCCGCTTCCGTAACGAGGGGTCATCACGCGGGCCTGACGGCAATGATGGTCCCTTTCCACTAGGTGGTCGCACAGAGGCCGCCTTCTCCTCCATGGATCTCCGAGCGTTCGTCTCGGTGAGCATAGCAGCCTCAAAGTACGGATTAAGTGCGTTGGTGAGGATAGGCTCGGGAACTGTTCCACGTCGAGATTTAGAGGTTTCGCGCGATGAACGAGGATCAAATCACGTACGCTCTCGAAGGAACGTTTTGAAAATAGATGCCACCGCGTGAGGGTCCAGATCGCCAGGCGCACACTCTCGCATGTCAAAATCCGCACCAGTGTCAAACTCCGCCCGTAATTTAGCGACATGTGTCGCACGTCCGCTAATTCTGAGGCACTCCATGAGGAACACATTTACGTTTAGATCAACTGACTCTCTCTCACCGGAAAAGTCCCTCTTCTTCCATACCCCATTTCATCAGGTGCTCCGCACAACGAACGACAAGCGCGGGTAACCACCTCTCGTGAAGGGAAAGTGAAACTGCACCGCATAAGTGAATTAAATGACAAAGCAGAAAACGGGGACCATGTCTTACCTGTCTGAGGGCCATCCGAGGTAGGCGGGGTGAGACGTACAGCATCGCGTATCGCATCGATAGCCGTATCTCGAACACAAGTCTTCAGATCCCGACCAAAGACCAAGCCGGCGGTAACAGGAACACCGGAGCCGTTCAGCATTGGTCCACGTAGGCAGACGCCGAGTGTTGGGCCATTGATTACAAACGACTCTGGGTCGGTCGGTCCAGTCGAAGTGCTGTTCGAACTGTGAATGCTCCACGCACCAGACGGCGCATTGGGTGTCCGCCGTTGCTTGCCCTTGCCTGTATGCGTCTGCGAGGCATGCGATGCCAACGATACACTAGACGCGTTGCGTCCAACATCGTCCATGGTTGAGATCGAGGAAGACGATGACGAATGGCCGGTGCTATTACTCGAACCGAGGCCGCCAAAAGCACGTCCCATGAACTCAACTGCACGCTTGCCGAATCCCATGGTTGCTCCCGCAGTGGGCACAGGGCCACCGGCCATGGTGACGGCAGGTTGTCGTTGGGAACCGTACTGGACTGCGGAAATTGATGGCGGTTGAGGTAACGAGCGCGGTAAAGAGGGTGGTGGGACTGTCGTAGCCGCCGACAATGCAGCAAGGTTACCCCTAATGTGACTTCCCGTTGATGGGAAGCTGCCGCCATGGGAAGAACTGATGATACCGCTTGCGGCAGCCTTGCTCAGCGTGGTCACTTCGCCCGAGGGACGGTGTCTAAACGCGGGTCTGCTTGAATGGCCATCGGCACTGGCCGAACCTGTAGGCTGATTGGAAGATAATGGGGAGGAAAAAGAGAGTGAGATCGAGTGTCTTTTGCGAGTCTTTGATGGCTCCGAAGGAGATGTTTTACGGCTTAAGGGTGTCGCACCTGAGCGAGTCACATCCTGCTCGGTCATGATGAACTCTGCTTCCGTGAGCAAGGCGCTCAAGCGTTTGCCCGCGGGTACCACGGTGCTAGTGGACTGTAGCGACTCGGCCATTGAGACAGGTCGAGGCGTGCGCGTCCCTCCCGATGTCCCCGAACGTGGACGCACCGTATAGTAGCTAGTCATGGTTGAGTCACTTTTACGCCAATCTTCTTTCATGACCTCGTGATCCGTTTCCCGTTTCTTTGGCCGTCGCATGACAATCGCCACGTCGTCCACGTTCTCATTCTCACAAACGTGTTGAAGTGCCGCCAAAGTGCTGCCGGAAGGTGCAACTGGGGCCGAGCTTCTCGGGTCAGATGATGATGGCGAGGACGGGTTGACGTTGGGATCGGATGGAGGCGATTCCGGTAACGGTTTCGCGCACGGTGCGGATGATGGTGGTGGTGGGTGCTGCTCGGCAGCAGAGACGTGACGGTTGAATGACGAAGAGGGATAACCGGGACCTGCAGAGACGGATGGATGGTGCGGGAGTTTGGGTGCGGATGAGAGCGATGAGGACGCAGAGGACGCCGGGGACGTCACTGAGCGACTTTTCCCCATCGCCATCGGTGGTGGAGGCAAAATAGGTGTAAAGATTGGTGAAACATCCTCACTCTTTTTTCTGCGACTGCCAAACACCCTTTTCAGCCTGGACCCGGCGCTGCCGGTCGTCACAGGGCCGGTAGGAGATGGTGGCGGAACAGTGGCGGTGATCAGTTGCAGCTGCTGCTGTGGTTGCTGCGGCTGCTGAGACCTGGAAGGGACCTGGCCCATAGATTGAAAGAGAGAGGAAGAGCGGGGGACAGGGAGGATTCTGTCAGGAGGACGACGGGTATTGGACGCAATGAAAGGCGTTGAGTGGCCAAACTGATCGAGTGTAGTAGCTATATGATGATCAGAAAGAGACGAGTCTGATGGAGGGGTAGCAGGGGGGGCGGAAGAAGTGATTGGCGGTGAGAAAGAAGACAACGAGGTGGATAGATGTACACCATTTGCCTGAGCGCGCCGGCGTGTGTCGTGTCTCCGAAAGGGCATGGCGTGTGGCAGGTGTCAAGACAGAAAGGGTTTAAAAAAAAAGAGGGCGTGTTGTGGATAAAGGTTAGATGTGGATTAGGGGGGCTAGATTGGAGTGATTGCAGGGCCACGCTGTAGCAGACTGCTTGCGCTAAAGAGAGAACGGGGACGTAAAGGAGAAGAGTGGGGCTGTAGACGCCTTAGGGCAATGTGGATGTAGTGAGGCAACGAACGTGTCTCGAGTTGGTTTGACCCTTGTTACCGTAATCACTCGTCCTTCGTCCACTCAGTCACTCGCCAAGTGGAGGTCATTGGGACAGAGATTAAAAAAAAGCCGACGGTTGAGTAGGGGTGGCAAGTGAGGCAGTAAATAGGATTGGAGAGTTACGTATTCGGTGACAAAGCCAACACATATTCCCCCTACTCGCAAGTTCTAATACAAATCTAGAATGTACCGTGTTGATCATCCTCTCACGCTCGCTCAAAGAATCATGTCGAACCAAGAAGGAATTCTTTAACCAACTCGTACGTGAAAAATGACGTTGCGATGCTCGGTGCCACCTTGACTGCTGTGGCGATCAACCGAAAATACGAAAACGAAAATAATAAACTTCACGCACGTAAATTTGGCCAGAGCCCACGATACATTCCACGGATACCTTCTGTTCTGATGATCACTCGCGCCGCATCTAGCGCGCCACTGTACTGGTATCCCAGTGCTCGAGAACTCATCCCCACAACTTGCATTTTCCGTCGAAGGACGTCAAGTGGGTATGTCAGCGTCTGTGATACCGATCCTTTTTGTAATCCGATTCCAGGTCAACGAAAAAAACATAAATTTTCTGAAACACGAAATCGCCTTACCGGCAAGGGCACCGCAACTCAACTTCCTAGCCACGCCGTTCTTTCCGGGAGGTGTGATAAACCCACGCAGGGTCTCGTACGCCGCGAAATTGATTCCGACATACGGGGCAACTCCAGTTGAGGTCGCCACGAGGCCACGATATAACGCTCTGACACCACCTTCTTCGCGGATAACCTTCAGCGTCATCCCCCACATGGTGAGCTCAGACGGTAAGAGGCGCGCCGAAGTGTGAAGTGCCGAGGCCAGCTTTAATTGTGAAGATGAAGGAGTGGACGTGATGGATGCAGTGGGCGCAGTATTGTTCGTGGAAAGTATAGATGCGGTTGCTATAGATAATCGCGAGCGCACTAAATCTAAAGGGTATGTTGTGCCTGCATGAATCGGTGAGAAGCTTATAATAAAACACCGGTGGCAGATCGGGCGGGACGCACATACGGAAGTGATGCCAGCCAGCGCACCGCTCGTCAATCGAGTTGGGGTATCTAACTGTCTCTTCCCATTTGAGGTAAACCACTGCGAAATTTTTTAAGAAAATGCGTCATCCAACGATAACACTGCGAATGCACACACCTTTTTGAGCTGTTCATATGTCGTGAACTGGACGGCACTATAAGGTATGATTCGAACGCAATTGATCCCGTTCCCTCGCATGAATCCCTTGAAACCTTCCTCTCTCCACATTCGAACGAGACTGCGCCATACTCCGATGTATTGCTTGCCCGTGTTTCTAGGCTGAACCTGTCTGCAAAAAACATATCAGACCTTTCGAACATCGGGTACTAATTAGGGCCGCACTGGATAATCTTGAGCCGCTCCAGCGGAGAAACTACAGTCCGCGACGCTGCACCCGCGATTCCACCAGCGATAAAGTACGACGAGACCTGCGGGCTCAGCCATGGTTCTGGTTTAGAGAGCGGAGTGAATGCAGGTGTCGATGTGGGACTGGCAAGGGGGGTTTCACGGTGGGCGGTAGTTTGCTCGGATGTCATGGCAGTAATAGGTGAAGTTGACGTTGTAACATGGACTAGTGGAAAGTAGGTGAAAAGAATAGAAAGAAACTTATGGGTGCCTTAGGGCTCTTGGGGCACTCTCTAGGGTAAGGTAAGTTGAGTTGAGCGGACAAGGGCGTCGTGCCGGTGATCTTCCGGCGGTCATGCCCGTGGCGTGGCGGCGGCGGCGGTGGCATGGGCAGAGCCTCAATGATACCTTTCTATTTTTACTCTCATTTCATTGTTTCTCCTAGCTCACCACAACTCTCTTCATAAACTACTGCAAATCGAGTCAAGCGTTCTTATTGATAAAAAAAAAACAACCGAATGGTCAACAACAATCGATCAAACGGTTTGTGAAGAGGTCAAGATCGTGCGCAAAATAGACAATTACTACGTGAATTGTGGCCACCCTGCGCGCTTTTTTGTCTGCAACACAATGCAAGGAAATGCGTCCTTATGTTTGAACAGGGGTTTCATCTCGAACATCGGAAAACCCTGTTCGACCAGTAACACTGTTAGTGTCAACCAAACACCAGATCAACTATTACTCACCTCCGCGCCCCCGGCCTCTGCCACGACCACCGCGATTCCGTTCTCCGTCGCCGCCCCTCCATTCGCCATTGCTACGCCCACGGTGACCTGAAACGAGATCAGAGGCGTCTAGTTCATGTACTATGAAGAAGCACTTACCACCCCTCGAACCGCCACGCTCTCCTCTGAAACCTCCGCGGAAACCACTGCGGTCGTTACTGCGGAAACTACCACGCTCTCCGCCTCGGCCTCCCCTGAAACCACGATCACCACGTTGCCGTCCACGTCCACCGCGAGCCTGCGTAAACCCGTCATCATCATTTGACAAGTTACCATTTGTCGGCACGGCTGTTGCCCCCGCTGTATTTGTGACTTGGATATCTTGTGATAGGTCCGCAGGAGAAGGCGTCTCGGATGTTCCAAACTTGGCTTGTAGCCCGGCGATAGACGGCAGCCCACCTTCTTCGTCCTCGGCCCAATCAAAGTTTCCAGACCCTGATAAAGGTGCCTGCGACTGTGTCAATTGAGTGGAGGGACTGCGGAACATTAATTCCGTGCGATTTACCTCGGGCTGTTGGGCATTCGTAACGGTCTCATCAGTTGCCCCTTCGCCCTGGGGTATCTCTACCCTCGTGGCCACCTCTGTCACTTGGTTTTGAGGGACATCCACCCATTCTTGGCTGTCTTCGAGAGGAGCATGGTCAAGCTCGCTTTCTTGCATGAAGTGGAATCCCGCGGATGTCGAGGCTTGCCCACCCAGACCAGGTGCAGCAGCGCCTGGTTGCTCTTCCGAGGGTTCTGGGATCTCGGGACTAGGTTCGTCCGAAGCAGCAAAGCTCGGTTCTGCCGGGGGATTCGCAAAGGTGTGGGCCAGATCAGCAAATCGCGAGTCTGATCAGATACCCCAGGTAAGTAGCAGTTGACTTGCAATTTAAGGAGAGTAGACATACGCGAGATGCCTTGGAATTCACCCTCACCGGAGAGGAGACCACGAATGAGCTCTTGTCGTATTTCACTCTCCTCTCCGAGAAGATGCTCTGCGGCAGCGAGGATTATCGGAATCTCCGATTCTGCAAGAGCAAGCGACGATATACTGGGGTGCCGGGCTGATAGAGAGGAATGCAGCCGGATGAAGTGCAAAAGTCGAGATATCTTGTCGAATGTCTGACTCTGGAGGAAACAATCACGACGTATCTACCCGAGGTCAAGAGGGAGCCGAACCTGTGCTTCCGCAATGGTTATGAGAAGACGCTCTGACTCCAACTTCTCCCTCTTAGCCAAGTCCCGTGCCTCTGTAGCAAGCCTGTCGGCCTCAATGCTCTGAGACCGATACCATCAGTACGGGATATACTTTAATTTGGCAACGCACAAACCTCGACAGACTTCTTAACCTCTTCTAGCTCTTTTACTATTGCCTCGAGAGACGAAAGGCTCTTCAACGCTTTTCTTTGATCGTCATTCAATTTTTCCGGGTCAAGTATCGCATAAGTTTGTATACGAGTCTTTTTGAAGGTCAATGCATCAACGGCAGTTCCATGTTCATGAGTTGTGAAAGATAAAGGGAAAACGTACAATTTTTTTGGTAGTAGCTTTGATACGCTTGTGAATCAAATCCACGATGGGGCTATGCTTCGCTTCGTCCGAGGCAGGTGATCCGGATGGAATGCCATTGGCAGTGTTAGGGTCTGCCAGTAATGTGTCGGCAACGATGCCCTCTTTAATGTCAGATGCCCCTGGGGCCTTTTCAATCAAGGCGGCTGAAGTAGAATCGGGGATAGGAACGGTGGATAGCGCGGGAGAGTCCTCGGATCTACCACCCTTGGCAGGCTTGCGCTTTTTTTTGGAGGCTTTTGAGGCAGGGGTAGGTGGTGGTGCGCCAGGAACGTAACGTTGTGAAGGTGTGTCAGACATGTGGAGAAATGTACGGCGGTAACGACTGCAGGAAAGTAAGAAAGGCGAAGCGAAAAAAAACCTTCTCACGGGGTGGCTCTCTTCTCACCACTACCCTGCTTAACAAACTTCCGTCAAAACTTTCACAGGTTTCTTTACCTTGTTTTGAGCTCACCCAGTGACGTAACAAATCTAACATCCAGTTCAACAGGAGGCTGACCAGACCAGACCCAAAATTTCTTATACGGTCACATGGCTCGACCCAGCTCTGCGCGGCGTCCATGCAGTCTCCAGTGCATCACTCCACCAACTCAGGGAGCTTAGCTAGATCACTCAGTTCGAATGGACATCAGGCAGGTTCCCCACAGAAAGAGGTCTTCTCTCCTGAAATTCGGGTTGCGCTCCATGACACACCACCTCCAGCAACGGCCTTCAGTTCACGCATACAACGTCGACTGAGCGTCAGTTTCGAAGACGGGAATATCGCTATTCTGGCTGGGGATTCTTACTTTCTCGTCCACCGGGGTTTTCTCTCCCGAAAGTCTGAGTACCTGGCGGAACTGACAAGAGACTACGCTTCCCGTTCAAGTATCACGCTTGAGGGCCGTCCCGTTTTACACCTACCCGACTCACCTGATGATATTTCGTTGTTATTGCACTCGATGTACGACGGGTTGTAAGTTTGCAGGTTTCACTACATCCGAGGTATCATACTAAACCGTCTTGAGGTCTTCATTGATGTCGCTAGAGGCTGATTTGCGTATCGCTTCCATCCTGTTGCGTCTGTCGGCAAAGTATGCGATGGAACATCTTTTCAACGACACCCTTTCCATTTTAAACAAGGCGTGGCCCACAAATCTGGTCCAGTGGACTCGACGGGAGCGTCAACTACCCAGAGTTGACACCGAAGCGGCCCAGGAATTATGTCTGCCTCATCCAATGTAATTATTTCGCTCATCTTCAGCCTATGATATCTAACAGGATTGCAGCGCCATCGTGAACTTGGCGCGAGAAGCAGATGCCCCAGAGCTTATCCCAGCTGCTTTTTACGATTTATGTCGTCTTCTCCCGAGCGTCGTGGCAACAGGCTACACGGATCCGTTCGATCTGACACACCATCGGCTCTCTGCGACCGATCTCGTGCTCCTTTTCCAAGGTCGCGAAGCAGCGTCACGCTACCTCTCCACGTTTATAGTGAACGAACTAGAGAAGCGAAGAGCTTCCGAGGCATGCGTTAATCGATGGCAGGAAGACCCAGTGCTGCGTCGCATGTGCACAGGAGCATTCCAGTTAATCATGTACGAGCTCTTGCAAGATGTCAACGGCCTCGTCACGGGATACACAGCGGACCCGTTGCTCGCCATGCAAGAGGTCCTCAACTTGCAAGCATACCCCGGTACATTAGAGGCGAGAAATGTGTTCCGCGCCTGTGACGCCTGTAGACAGGATTTAGTCATATCTGTGCATGCCGCGAGGAACAGGTTTTGGGACCGCCTCCCCGAGTGGTTTGGTATAGAAGTTACAAGCTGGGGGTAGCGTCTTGTATTGGAGTTTAGCGAGTCAGCTTCAGCTTTCGTTTTTGCAGCAATAAATGACATGTTTTCGGCAAAGCACGAGTTGTCACGAGACATGTGATCCGTGACATAACCACGCGAGCTGAATTGTGTGTTACAATAGATGATACTATGAACCTGACTCTTCCTCCACTTCTTGACCATGATCTTGGTGAATATAAAGATGAATTACTACAGATACTACCGCGCTTCTTTATACCGCGCCTGCAGGACAAGCCCCAAGATCCAATCATGGACGCTCTTCGTATTGAGCGGGAATCTAAAGCATTTAGGCGCGATCAATCCCCTCCTAAGCTAGTAATTACAGGGGTGAAAGTACAAGAATCACCTCAGGACTTCCCAGGAGATGATCCCACTTTCTTTTGGGAACGTGCAGCGAAGGAGGGTGTTCGCTTTCAAGTGAGTTTATTGTATTAGGTTGATGAGGTCCTTATTTCTTAACGCCGCGGTCAGAGTCAAATCAGATCGTGGGACTCCTTACGACCTTCTTTCTCTCAAGTCGCTTCACCAGGACCCTTTTTATCTGAGCAATCAGACAGCACATTTGCAGCGGCCCGCTATTAGTATGTAACCGTGGGCCGTATCGGAAAGCCTCGCTTACACCTTTCGCCGCAGCGTCAACCCCCTGCTTCAAGATCCAGCATGGCAGCTCTCACATGTCAGCATGCGAGAGTTTTCCATTTCGATTCAGAATATTCTTGTGGGGAATTCTTCATCCCTCTATCGGTGGGACTCGCTCTCGGAGACTTTTGTTCTTCCCCCTACCGCCGACGGAAAGAAGGTTTTCCTTGTAATAGGCGGAAAGGATGACGTACTCATGCAGAGGTATGCACTACTCAATACGCCCGAGAAACCCCCCTTCTCACTGCACTATTAGCTTCACAAAACGTTTTCTGACAATCGGCAGCCTGCTGCGTCGACTACACATATTCACGGATGACCTCCGTCGCCAGTAAGCCACTAATGAAGATCATGAATGTGTAGAGCTAAGTCTCTGGTTCCTAGCTCCAGAACAGAACATCAATCGGTCCACAGCTTTGCGCATGCACTGTCAACGTGCATAGAGAACATTCGGTTGCGGTTGTCAAAGTTCCCTGCGCGGACACCGCTCAATACCTCAGCTTTGTTTTTGAGCCATGAAGAATTCAAAGACGAGCTGGAGGCTATCGCCTCTTTATGTGGACGAGTGAGGTTTCTCGCCTCTAGTCCATAATAAAAGGGATTGACCTTTGTTACTCTTCTAGTCACTTGACTGTGGACCATCGGAATATCCTGCTTTTCCGTCGCAACCTGAGGTATTACTGTCGAGAATATATGACCAACTACAGTACCACTTTGAAAGAGCCTCGGCCCCTTCAGTTCGGGCAATGCTAGCACACATATTCACTGTGACCTCGGGGGACTACTTACAGACCCTAAGTCGGTCGGTAGGATACTATGGAAGATTCGCGACCAATCGACCCAAGTCAACCTTCATCCCTTTGGGACTTGACCTCGGTGACGACGATGATCAAGAAGACGGCGAGTCGGTCTCGAGCGACAATATCGAAGGATTTCCGAATTTCATATCTTCTGATGCCTCCGAGATACTAATCAGAGCAAGAAAATCGTTGAAGTTCCTCAGCACAGCACAACCGGACCACCATCTCTTGCAGTCCTCAGCATCGCGTCGAAGAGTCGCGTGGTTCTGGACCGATGAAGAAGTCTCGGCAGCCTGGAACAGCAAGAACGATCTAGTCGATTTGTCGGATGCCGTGGACAAGTCGGCTTCGGTTTCGAGGTCTGACTCGGATGGAGGCGCGGATAGTGGGCTTTTAGGACAGTTCAAAGTCTTTAGTCTTGAGCCAGGAACACACTTTCCGCCATCTACTCAAGGGGCCGAGACAGTACTCCAGTCCTTCCTGGAAAAATTTCCCTTACATCTTTCCTTGTTAACCCCAACCTTATCGCACCTCTCTAACCTCGTATTATCACCTCTTATTACTCACTGCACCTCCGTCTCCGGTGCGCTGATATCTCTGTTACTTTCACCAGAGTCACGTCTCCACCTACATTCCCACCTCGTCCTCTTACGGTCTTACCTCTTACTCACGCTACCTGCGTTCACCAGGCGCTTGCAAGCTGCGCTATTTTCGGACTCGGACGACTGGAACTTTGAGGGCAGCACCGTGCGCGCAATGGCGAAATCTACACACAACGGGAAAACCGTCTCTGGGGAGTCTACCGCTCAGTGGGCGGTCGGCTTGGGACTCGGACTTGCAGAAAGGGACTCCTGGCCTCCTGGCGGTTCTGACTTGAGCTACTATCTGCGGACCGTGATCGTTGACTCGTTGGAGTCTGTTCTCGACGTGACGGGCAGGGATTCCGTCGAGTCTTCTGAGGGCAGACGTCGTATATTTGCGGAGGCGGAGTTCAGGCTTGGCTTTGTCATTCGTGATCTACCAGCTGGATCTGGTCGTGAGCGTTGGCTCAATCCTTCTTGTGAGTACCCTGCTCTCATTCTGAGCACATCTTTGAATACCTATTCTTTGAACCAGCCATAGAGTGTGTTTAAACAATCGCAAATAATCTCACCCAGTTTAGAACTAACCTATTCACAAGGGCGCTAGATTTCCTCCTCTTGGACTACAAGCCTCCACTCCCACTTGACGTCGTGATCACGCCTGATGTACTTTCAAAATACCAACGCATCTTCTCCTTCACTTTACGTCTTTTGCGAGGTGGGACCGTTTTCTTCAGTCTTTATTTACTCGAACTCCGAGTCTGATCTTTTCGCCAGTACAAAATGCGCTTGCTGCGTTGTTCCGCATGTCTCGCGAATCGCATCTCTTTCCTACCCTCACTTCCGCCAACAATCTGCTCCTGCGATTCCGCTTCTCGGCACAATCGTTCGTCTCCGTGATCGCGTCGCACGTGCCAGACGTCGCCGTGCGCGGCAACGTCGACCCTTTCTTGACGCGCCTCACTCCTCCAGGCACGTTCACCGACGTGTTCGAGTTGGCGAACGCGTATTCAGACGTGATGGACGACGTGCTGAGCGCGTGTTTGTTGCGTTCCAGTCAGCGGACGGCGGGTGATGCCTTGCGCGGTTGTATGGAACTCGCACTCGAGTTGTGCGTACTTGCAGGAGACAGGATGCGTGGGAGGGTAGAGGAACACGCCGCGACGTCTCTGCTCGAAGACTTGCACGCATCTTTCGTTGGGAAGATGGATACTTTGGTAAGTGAAATATCCGGCGCCCGGCGCCCCTGCCAGTGTTCAGAGCCGTTAACCTCTGTTTTCTGCAGGTGAGAGCACTGCGAGAGTTGGTCGAGAAGGAGTCAACGTCTTCTCACATCTCGTCGGAGTATGTACACCTTGCTGCGGGGGGATCTAAAGGGCCGATGGTGACGGGTGGCGTGGGGAGTCTGCATCATCTTCTCGTCAGACTGGATGTTGGACTTGATCAGCGGACATCTTCCATCTTGTCCAGTTCTACACGACGTTTCTGACAAAATGCGATTTATTTTGATTGCGTTTTGGAAAGACATATCTAATGAGCCACAACGACAACGACGAGATCACATAGATTGTGCGAACTGCGTAGTGCCACATGTATACCGGTATACTTGTAACTGAAGCATCATGGAACGATAGTGTGCTAAAGTAATTCTGTGCAATGCGAATGCAGGCGTGATGAATGCATAGTATGGGTGGGGTCCAAGGGACATGAGACAGACATGTAGTGTGATAGAAAGAAATAAAAATTGAGCAGATAATGGAGAAAGTAGGTGAAGCCAGAGAAGCCCACGGGCCAAAAAAAAAAAAAAAGCATAAGCAAATGATGATCCTTTCATTGATTGATTTGTTTATTCTTCCGTCGCGTCGTCAAAGCCAAGGGTGATGATGTCGGTACTCGGTTGCCGAATACGGGTCTCTTTGCGAATTCGACTGAGCTCTCGTTTCCAGATTCCTTCAACTTCCTCTTCGCAAATATCCTTCTTTTCTGCGTCTATGCCGAGACCGCGGAGAACCTCGTCAGGTCTGATGCCTTCCACGAAGGTTACACTGCGGTTCTGTTGGGCACTGGTGAGGCCCTTCATACTCCGATTGGCCGATGAAGTTGTCCGCGAGAGTTTGCGACCGATCTGTGATGAAGAGGATAGCGAGACGAGGCCGATTGTCTCCAAGACTCCCGCAAGGTCGCCAAATTCGCTGCGGGATACGGGCGTGAATGTGCCAGACTCGCCGCGTGCGAGGATCGCACCGTAGAAGGCGTGCAATTGAGACATGTCGATGTTTGCTTGGGTTGCAGGCGGGGGTGTTGGCGAGGAGTTGGAGCGTTTTATAGGGGAGCGCGGAGGAGACACTTGAGAATGTGAGAGGAGCGGAAGTGAAGCTTCAACGCGACGGGACGCCAAGAGGAGCGCCAGCAGGGCGAGCCGTGCGTGCAGGCCAAGATTGCGAACTTTGCTGACAGTCTCGCTGACAGTAGAGCCTTTAAACGGCAGGGCAGGCGGGACCTTGGAAGCTGGAGCATATGCCTTGAGCGCAGCAAGAATATGCGAGGGTGTTACTGG
>QLPA01000021.1:0-14824 GCA_003313945.1 Lactifluus pinguis
TCAAAAATAAGTGTCATTATTGGAATTATTTGCAATAACACTAAATTAGCATTTGAGGTTTTCCCTGATGTCGGTGACATCAATGGTGTTGGTGAGGGCGACAAGTTCAGCCGTGGTGACTCTTCAAGTCGGCTCGGGAACCCATCATCATACACGTCCAATACGGATCCATCATCCAAAGGAGGTGTATAAGGGGGAGTAGGTTCGGGCTCGAGTTGTATCCCGGGCGACTCAGAACGGGGATTATGGATCGCGTTTGGGGCTACATGGTAGGAGCGATAGTGTCTGGTAAGTCCAGCTTTGCTCTTAAACCATCGTGGACATGCATTACACTTGATTTCCATAGGACTGTAACGCTGGTGCTGGGCCTTGAGTCCAATATGCCGAGGCATAGAGACGGCTTCTTGTTAGCGGGAACTTGACACTTGGCACGTGAGAATTCAACCTTAGGCAAACGTCGTATGACATTTTTTTTCTCCGCTCCCACTCCCACTCCCACTCCCACTCCCTCTTGTTATTACCTCTCATGGAAGATGTTTCCACTTCAAACCTTCGCCGCTCTGAACGACAAAATTCAAATAAACATCCTGGGCTGCTTGTAAAAAGGAAACGACGCACCAAATCAGAAATGGAACAAGATAGGGCTCTCAAGCAGATGGAGAAGGCTTTGAAAGAGAAAGAGAAAGATGACAACATCTTGCATGTTGCGCAACTAGAGGACAGGATGGCGATCGAGGATGCCAATGAAGAGAGTGCTCACCCCCATCGTCGAGACCCTCACCGTCGAGATGGTTTTTCCTATTTTTACCACCCTAGCAGGATGCTAACAATTAACCAACAGGGAATGCCAAGGAAGGTCACGTAGATCGTGTAGCTACCGACGTCGACACAGCAATGTTGGTCATGTCACGGGCTAAGACCGGCCTGCGAGTCAACGAGACGAATGACTTGTCAGACGACGAGCCAACTGACGACAATCCACCCCCAAAAAAGGGAAGAAAAATCACCAATGCTTCCTTGTTTGAAGATGTAACTGCCCCAGCCCTCAGCATGCACGAAACGCCTCGTGCGGCTAAATCAACACGCGGTGGTAGATACACCCAGAAGAGAAGTAAGGTGAGATTAATAACACATCCATTGAGCGAACCAGCACTCACGCAGAGAGCGAACCATAAGGAACGGGGGACTTCAGTAGAGATAGATACGCTTACTACAATGGACGAATCCGAGGCGTCAACCGGCGATGAGTTCGTGTTACATTCCGACCACCCAACGACAGAAGAAGAATTGTCTGTCATCGACTCTGATCATGACCCGACACCGAAGAAAATGACAAGTCGCAACAACAAGACGGATATCAGAGCGGCCATCATGGCTAGACGTGTCGTACAAGGGCAGAGAGAATGCACTGATGAGGTTTGTTGATCCCATAAACATTACACAACAACTGATTTAGGATGTGATAAGGCCCGTGATAAGGCCCGTGACCTCGACTCGTACACGTGCGTCTTTTCAACATATCTACCAACTTGTTTACGCTCACTGAAACTACCCTCTTCTACCATGACATTAGCTCTTCCAGGTTTAAAAAGGCGTCTTGTGGCCCAGTTAAGGTCTCGGTTTCTCACGTCCCGGTGGCAAAGCCTTCTAGTCGCAAACCCACACCGGTGCCAACTGTCGCATCATCTTCGACTGCTGTCCCCGCTTTCCGTACCACAGGCAACTCAAGCACCATTGCCGTCACTGTTAACGATGTGGCAAGGGCCAAAAAGTCGTCGAAGTCCAGCCAGCCTCTGAGATCTGGCATTGGCCTGAGAGACGATGAGGCGTTTGAAGATGAGTCTGTTGAGCGTGAAGCTGCCCTTTCAAGTCCCATTAAGGGAGGTGATCGGGTTGCAAATGTGGTAAGTCATATATCGTCGTCTGTAGTCTTTCTAATCGTAGTTTCCTGTAGCCCAGCGTCAGGATTGAGCATGTCACACCCGTGCCAAAGCGCAAGAGTTCTCAAAAGAAGATGAACAACGCTAACCTACCTCCTCGCTGTCAGGAGGATAATGTATGGCGCGGTGTGGTTGTGCCCACCTACCAGCACTACTTGTCGTTCAGCTTAGATGAGGATCCTTGGAGCTTTGACGATGAATATGCTGCCGACATCTTGCAAAAAATATGGGACGAAATTTATGACGGAAAAACTCGAAACAAAAACAAACACAAAACACTTCGTCCTCTCATACGTCATACAATACAGCCAGGAGGGGCTGTCTTTGCAGTTGTGAGTACTTTGACTACGTTAACTTGAAATCACTTTATGACGTTTTACTCCAGGCTGATCAGCGATTGACTGAATGGCGGAATAAAATCGGTAATGCTGCACTAACTGCCCTATATGGTCTTTTCTCCGAGCAAGGTCTGGGCACCGATGAAGCCCGTCGTGCATTTGCAGAATCCGCCCTCGATAAATATAAATTCCTTTACTCACAGTTTTTCGAGGAGGATGGTAAGGTACGCCGCAAACTACTTTCATTGATGGAACGTCCCTCAACTATGTCAGATTAAGCGAAAGGGTATATTTGGTGGACTCCTTGTCATTCAAACGTTTGCTGTGCATTTTCGTATGACGTCTAGTGCCGAAGTAGTACCGGCAATTGGTGACTTTGGGAAACCAGTGGCAGCACTCGCTCTTGCTGCAGCTGCGGTGAGTGTGCAATCCATTTACTGATTATTACTAAACATTATGCTTATAGGCTGAACGAGCATTGATGCTCTGGCGTGATAGCTGGATCAACTGCGAGAGTTTTGCGGCATTCAATGCAGGGCAAATCTCATGCCCTCTCATTGGTGCTAAAAACAATGCTACAGGCCGTGTATCAACGAAGGAGGCTGAATTCAACCAGAAATATTGGGGGTTGATCACGAAAGACTACTTAACGTCTGCAAAGAAGGTAGCACAATGCCCAGAGAAATTTGATGTGCTTGTTACCAAGGCAAATCAATATGTCAGGATTGGGCGACGCAGTGATGCGGGGGCTTCTTTGACTGCTGGGAGTGAGGTGATTGGTGAACGAGCACTTCTTGTTGATGATAGTGATTAGCAATATGTTTTTACATCTTTGTTTAATTGGGTTTGGGTTTGCTTATAACCATTGAACTTTGCTTAATATTGCTTAAACTGTGCTTAAATTTCTCTGAAAGATGCTTGATACAATGCTTAAAGTTATGTTAAAGATGCTTAGCATTGCTTGAAATTGTGCTTAGTGCTGGTTTAAAAGGCAATTAACCTCTTTTGAAATTCTGCTTAGGTCATGTTTACATTACTTAAATGTAATTACTTAAGCAGAATGTGCTTAATTAAGCACATTCTGCTTAATTAAGCACAAATTAAGCAAAATGTGCTTAAGTCAGCAGCGGGTTGTCATTACTGTGCTTAATCCTGTGTTGCTTAGTTGGCTCTTATTGTGCTTAAAATCTGAATTAAGCACAGTAAACACTGTTAATCACCACTTAAGCAGATTTCAGGTTTTCCTGATGCAACAGTGTTATCTCCCACTGTCGGCCAGAAACGGTTGCTGTAGTCTGCAATGAAAGCGTGACAGGCAAGGTGTAAGGCACCCTATAAGGGTCCCCTTACAGGAAACAATAGAGCCCACACATTTATTAAAGGTGTGGGGCTGCAATAGATCAGTAACTGCTTTAATCTCGCAGTTCCTAAGTATTGGACGCTTCGAGTCCAAATCGGGTAATACCTGACTAAGCAAAGTTGCGTCGTGGCCTCCGGCCCGGCGCGAGGCCAAATGCGAGATCGCGCGGTTCGCCTAATCTGGCCGCGTAGATAAGCAAATATTAATAGCAGCTCCGCTGCAACAGTAAATTGAATCCAGCTGTGCCTCTTGAAGGGCTGGACTGCGGAATATATTAGGAGTGTCTGGGCCTTAATTAGGGTCTCCATGACGTAGCTTTCATATAGGTAAAGTGATCAGAAGATTGTTATCAATATTATCAAAGATCGGACTTGATTACTACAGATCTAGGGTACTAGAGCTTGTATATATACCTTGCGCCTTCCCTAAGGAAGGCAGACTTTCCTCTTTACGTAGCTCTTCGCAATAAACCCCCAGATTTGGCTGGTCCTGTTGTGCGGCGCTCTTAAGAGGCCTCAAAAGTCTCCCCACTCATCTATCTTATCATTAGACTTCCTGGTGCTTGAGATTACTCGCACTAGGAAGCCTTACACAAGGAGTTGGAGGCCATTTGTGAACAGCTGTCTGTTGCGGTGTGACAAAATGCCTTGAACAAAGGCTGGTGGTGTGGAAGTGGGTGAGGGGGGGCAGGCTAGCCAGGCATGATGGCCAGGCTTGAGCGTGAGTTCCCCAGAGAGGATATCGTCTCTCCAAAGACGGAAGGGGAGAGCTTTTGGAGGGGTGGGTGGGTCGATGAGGAGGTGAGGTTGAACGTCGTCTAACATGCGCGCAAGAGCCTCCGAGCCAGGGAGCCTAGACCAAGACCGCTTGAAGAGCTGGAGTTCCACAGCTGGGGAGGCTGGAGAGTCTAGAAAAGCAGTCATCGAACGCGTAAAGGCAAAGGCATGAGAGAGAAGGGAAGACTTAATAGTAGTAATCGTAAGCGAAGGAAAGAGAAGACGGTTTGGTAAAAATAAGAGAAGATCCGCACGAAGCGGCCCCTCATTAGAGGGGAGTTCCAAAAATTGGGCAAAGCCCTGCAAGAGGGACTGAGCCATGGACGTCCGCTTGTCCATCGTCACCACCACCCCTGACTGCAGCAACCGCTCCCCGCAAAAAAGAAGGAAGGCATGAGCGTGTGAAGGTAAAGGAACAGGAAGGGGATGAATATGTAAGGAGTGTGAGGAAGGAGGGGGTGAGCGCATAAGGCGCTGAGTAATAGTATTCGTATCTTTGTTTGGACCATGCAAGGAAAGGTGTCACAGGAATGTGACGTAACGTTGTGACAGTCACTGGTGACCGTCGCCTTCCTTTTTTGTTAATATGACTCATTCGATACGTTGGACGATTCTCCCCCTTTCCGTATGATTCTACTACGTTCCATCCCCTTCCGCCGCCTTCTCTATATACACAGGGTATCCCTGAACATTCTAGCACTTTCCGCAGAACGTATATATATACCTGTTGTACCTCCGAGACGAGCCTTAAGCTCGTTCTCCTGTAGAATCTGGTGTTCTACCTAGCGTCTTCAACAGAGCTACTTCCCCTTCTCATCTGCGTGTGGACTGTTCCATCCCTCAAAGGAACTTCAGAAGACTTGTGCACAGCGGCACCAAGTCTTGCCTCTATTCCCCTTTGGACCTTTGCGTCTCAAAGATAGTTGGTGCTTCGCCACTCAACTTAGAACCGGACGATTGAACGCCACGGTGACCAGACCGTGACATTAGAACGAGCTTATCTGAAAAAGATGGCTTCATCTTCGAGTATCCCACAGGAACCTTCCAAAGAAAAGGAATGGAGGAACTACTACGAGAAACACATCGAACATGCAAAGAATCCAGCAGAACTACGCTGCCCATTTCCAGTACAACTGGAACAACAAGACTATATTCCAAAGAAGTATACAGTAAACATGCAACATCACAAGGTTGGAATCGACGAAGGCATCCCATGGACCGGTTACTTCACGAACTATAAACACACATTGATTGCCCTATCCAATGCGTATGGAGTATGGTTTGAAGTTGAACGACGGAACAGCAATATCGTGGCAACACGAGTAGCACGAAACGCCTTGAAACTCATGCACAAACCAGACCAGAGAATCGATATGAAAGAACTCCTTAAATCAGGAGAACCGATAGCACCGTCAATGCCACCATCACGCCCCGCGACCCCATTTCAGACACCCCACATCCCCGCAAACGAACCACAAGAAGAACCAGAAAGAGACGACGAGATGCACGCTAACATCGGGCGATCCACCGACACGGCAAGGGAACCGCCTCGACAACCAATCCGACGACCACGGGGCAGCGGCGATGACCCGTTCGGGCTCGAAGATCTCCTAAACGAACCAATAGACCGAGGAAACATCAGACTAGAAGGAATTCCCCCAGACAGATATGACGGGGACAGGGGAAGGACACTCAACTTTCTAACTCAATTCAAATGTTATATCCTGATGAACCGCGACGCAACGATCGCCCGAGACCCCTACAAGCGTTGTGCTTTCTTCCTATCGCTTATCGGAGGCGCAAAGACGGACGGATGGGTCGAGCGATCGTACGATTGGCTCGACAAAGCCGAGCGCGACCCGGCCAACGTCCTACCATACCAAACAACGCCATGGGAAGTCCTCGAAGCGGACTTCCGGCGATCATTTGTTGACTACGCAGAACACGAAAGGGCCCAGGACGAAATACGAAAACTCCGAATGATAAACGAGAATGTCGACGAGTACATCGCCGCGTTCGAACGTCTGGGCCATCGCGCGGGCATGGATCTCGATGATCCGACGGCCCTCCGACTCTTCGCTTGAGGCTTGCCGAAAAGCCTAACCGATTCTTGCATTGATATTGAAAACCCAGAGACCTTCCAAGAGTGGGCAAAAGCGGCCCAACGACACCAGAGGAACTGGCTGAGAAAACGCGCGATCCATGGAAACTGTCACGGTTCACAGGGACCGTGGCTCGAAGTGAGCTTCGTGTATTGGCGAGGTGGGACTGAGAGTCGAGGAGCGACACTCGGGACCACCTAGTCAAGACGTACGGCACGAGTTCCTGTGAAGGATAGACTAGTGACGGACGTTCCAAGTTCGTATCGCGTGGAGCGGAGCGGTTCGGGCCGGCGCGCGCGATGAGCGGAGTTCACAGTTCCCAAAGAGGATAGACTGTGGCAGATGACGATGAGGGAGCTGTGGGTTG
Source organism: Lactifluus pinguis (assembly GCA_003313945.1). NCBI lineage: Eukaryota > Fungi > Basidiomycota > Agaricomycetes > Russulales > Russulaceae > Lactifluus > Lactifluus pinguis. The sequence goes on from QLPA01000021.1 coordinate 6,884, forward strand.
AACGCAAGTGTAGACGCGAAGAGATAGGGTTTGAGATGCAATCTAAAACCCGTATCCCTTTGTGTGTAACTTCGCTAAGCGGCGCAAAGGTTTTGTAAGAGTTTAGAGATCAAACCCTGACAACACCTTTGTACAAGGTTTTCGAAGTCTAGCGAGCGAAGCGCGTGCAAGTTTGCTCGGGGATTATGCCCTCCTGAGCTGTGGCGTGATGGTACCTCAACAAGGGGTACAAGTAGATGATGAACAAGTAGAGGGGAATCCCTTGCACGCGGGAAAAGACACAAGGAGAAGGAACAACTGCTGTGATTCTGGACGAAGCTGAAGCTGGGGCTTTAGCTTCGTTTACAGGGCCCTATTTATGCGTACAGAGGGCCTCCCAACTATCCTACAAAAGCAGTACAGTACGCGAGTAAGCAACCAGTAGTCAAGACCACTACAGTACTGGAGTCAGCGATCATTAGTCAAGACCACTACAGTACTGGAGTCAGCAATCATTAGTCAAGACCACTACAGCGAGTCCGATATCAATCAAGCCACAATCAAGCATAGCCTCGGACCAAGTAAGTAATACCCTAGGAGGGTATGCGAGACGAAAAGGAAAGCATAGACGCTGAAACCGTAACAGAAACTACGGGAACAATCCAAACAACCGACAACAAAGTAATAACAAGACACAGCAAGGGGGTGGCTTCTTCTGGCGAAAACCCCAAGGAAATACCTCTACAAACCAGGTTCCTCGCTCGCGATTCGCCCCGAGAGATCCAAATGCTATGGACACTTCAGCCGTCGCCCGCAAAGCTACTACCGATGCCGAAAAAGAAAAGCATCGACGCGAGGGACGATGCTTCGAATGCAGCCAGCAGGGCCATCTGGCTCGCAACTGCCCAAATAAGAAACCGCGCGTCCGGGCCGCTGACGCCGGAAACGACAAAGCGTCCACCACTGAGGACCCTCCTCCATCCTACACTCCTAAAGAGGCAGCTGCCTTTATAAAACAATTCTCTGACGAACAGAGAGAAGAATTTATAAAGAGTATGCAAGCCCTAGGAGAAGACATGGGTTTTCAAGAGGCCTGAATGCAACAGCTCTCATTCGGGCCTGTAGTACTGATTCCTTGTATGTTGCTAGAAATAAATATATCAAGACTGGTTTCTTGATCCACACAAGGAATAAACGAGCTGTGAAGAAAGCACTCCTTGACACGGGAGCCACAGAATGCTTCATACACCCCCGACTTGTCAAAACCCTCAAATTAAAAGAACGACCCCTAGCACGACCGCGACAGGTGAAAAACGTAGACGGAACAACCAACCAAGCAGGAAAGACAACTACAGGAGTAGCCTTAACCGTCAAATATAAAGGACGACCCCACGACCACCTATTCTTCGTTACAGACATTGGAGACGACGACGTTATCTTAGGATACCCCTTCTTCGAGTCATTCTCCCCTGAAATCGACTGGAAGCAAGGAAACTTACAAGGGGAACTTCTTGCCGTTACAAAGCCGGAAGAAAGTCAATCACTCCGAATTGCTAAAACCACAACAGCAACACAACTGGCGGCACAAAGTCAGACAAAGAAGAAGACATGGCAAGAACTCGTTCCCTCCCAATACCACCGATTTGGTAAAGTCTTCCAAGAAGAAGCATCGGAAAGGTTCCCAGAACGACGGAAATGGGACCACGCCATAGACCTCGTCCCAAACGCCCCTGCCTCATTAGACTGCAGAGTATTTCCTATGCCACCAGCAGAAAAGAATGCCCAAAAAGAGTTCATTGAAACCAACCTACGTCTGGGAAGAATAAGACGTTCCAAATCCCCTTATGCATGTGGCTTCTTCTTCGTAGGCAAAAAGGATGGGAAACTATGACCAGTACAAGACTATCGAAAACTTAATGACGTTACGGTCCCAAATTGCTACCCACTCCCCTTGATAACCGACCTTATCCACGACTTGGCAGGCAAAGAACTTTTCACTAAATTCGATGTACGATGGGGATACAACAATATTCGTATCAAAGAAGGAGATGAATGGAAAGCAGCATTCAAGACCAGTGAAGGACTCTTCGAACCAACAGTTATGTTTTTTGGCCTCCGAAACTCCCCAGCAACGTTCCAAACCATGGTCGACGACATCTTCGTAGAAGAGATACGAGAAGGATGGATGAAGGTCTACATGGATGACTTCGTCATTGCTACGCAGAACGACCCAATTGAACATCAAAAGCACATAGAGCAAGTCCTTAAAAAGTTCGTGGAACACGACCTCTACCTTAAACCGGAGAAGTGTCACTTCCACCAGAAAGAAATCGAATATCTTGGAGTCATCATAGGCAATGGACAAGTACGCATGGACCCAGTCAAAATAAAAGGAATCACAGAATGGCCCGTCCCCACGACAGTCAAAGAAGTCCGTAGCTTCCTAGGATTCTGCAACTTCTATCGCGCCTTCATCCCAAGATTCTCAGAGATCGCCAGACCACTAAACGATCTCACGTGCAAAAATCGACAATGGTCCTGGAATACCAAGGAACAGGAAGCGTTTCAACGGCTCAAAGAGATCTGCACACATTCACCAGTCTTACGACCCCCCGACTGGACGAAACGCTTCATTCTTGAAACAGATGCATCAGGATATGCCTTGGGAGCAGTAATTGCCCAAGAGTTTGATGATGGCATACATCCTATAGCATACCACAGTAGAAGTCTTTTACCAGCAGAAAAGAACTACGACACCCACGACAAAGAACTTGCAGCGGTAGTCTTCAGCTTTAAATGTGGACGACCATTCTTCTTAGGCGCACAGCATCCTATCAAAGTACGCACCGACCACAAGAACCTTCAATACTTCCGTGAACCACACAAAATCACGGGAAGACAAGCACGATGGATCACCTTTCTACAAGACTTCACATACACACTAACCCATATTCCCGGCCAGGAAAACACCGTTGCAGACCTCCTATCGCGGAGATCAGACCTTAACAAGGGGGTGAATACCGACGAACCCCATATCCTCCTCCCAGACACCCTTTTTTCAAAACGCACCTTCCTCGAGGACGATCTAGAAACGCGAAGACAAATCCTTAGACGACTCCATGACAGCCCTGTGGGAGGACATCCCGGCATTGCCAACACATGGGACCTCGTGAAACGATCATATGAAGGACCCAGACTCCGTGAATTCGTGGAAGAATACGTCAAAGGATGCGCCAAATGCCAAGAATCCAAAACTAACCTCCCACGATCGAAAGCACCCCTCCAACGTTTTAACACCAACGTGGAGGCCGGCCCCTTCCAATACGTCTCCATGGACCTCATCACGGACCTACCAAAGTCAGAAGGATTTGACAGCATCCTCACCATCGTAGACCAAGGATGTTCCAAAGCAGCCAAATTCATTCCATGCATGAAAACAATCACTGGGCCAGAAGTTGCTAAGGAATACCTGCGACACCTAGTGCCATGGTTTGGACTACCCAAATGAATCATCTCCGACAGAGACCCACGCTTCACATCCAACTTCTCACGAGCCATCTGTAAAGACACAGGAATCCAACAAAACCTATCTACAGCTTTTCACCCACGCACCGATGGTCAAACAGAACGAATGAACGCTTGGGTTGAACAGTACCTACGACCATGGACGTCAAATCAACCACACTCGTGGGCACGACTCCTCCCCATGGCAGAATTCGCGCATAACTCATGGAGACACGACACATCTCGAAAGTCGCCACATGAACTTCTCATTGGAATACACCCCCAGATCGATATCCAGCTGATCGATGAGGACGTCCCAGCAGCAGTCGATCGCCTCCAAGAATTAACGGAAGCCAGACACCTAGCCCAGTCACGACTAGAATCGATACAAAAGGCTAGAGACGATAAGACGCCGCGAAAACTGAAGAAGGGAGACCAAGTATGGTTAGAGGCAAAAAACCTCAAGGTCAAAGGTGCAAAGAAACTCCTCCCCAAGAGATACGGCCCTTTCACAATCACAGAAGAAGTGTCATCAGTGGCGTTTCGCCTAGACCTTCCAGAATCAATGAAAATTCACAACGTCTTCCACATTGACCTCCTATCTCCATATAAGGAAACGGAGGCGTACGGCACGCCATATACACGACCCGCACCGATCATCGATAAGGGTGAAGAAGAATACGAAGTCGATGCCATTCTCGATGCGAGGAAACGAGGAAGAGGAGGAGGACTCCAATACCTCGTTCACTGGAAGGGATACCCCAACTCCGACAATTCATGGGTCAAACACAAAGACCTAAACGCCCCAAAACTTCTCAAAGAATACTACCAAAACTCCGCCACGGCTGGACGACCAGATGTATAAATACAACCTCAACTTCACCAATCATCCCTCATCCCACTCCCGTCTATCCACCTCTCCAATGTCTTCTACCTCATCTTCGAACGCTTCTACTCGCCCTACGTCTCCTACTATCTATGACGGTCCTATGGACACTGAGATAATAGGCGAAGGAAGAGTCATCTCCACCCACCTCCTCATCACTACCGACCTCAACCAATTTGAACGAGAACGACAAGCCCTCAGTGATAGTATCCCCGACCCGACCGTCAACCTAGAAATCACGGAAGGAGGAACTATCGAACCCATCCTCTGACAGCAAATGCCATGGAGGGCATGGCGATCCGAAAGTGATGAAGATCGACGAGTCATGATGGCCTATCAAACGGCGGTCATCGGCGCCACTCGCGATTTCCACCGCATCCCCATACGATCCGCCATGAGAGTCACTGGCCATGCCCCGTACCCATCCCCCGACCAGACAGTCGCCACCCACTTCAGGTGGGCCGTCGAACATATCGCCTACCTCTTTGAAGCTGCAAGTCTGTGGAATGTTCCCCTTCGCCAAGCCATCCAACAGTTCGGGCACTCGGACCCACGCTACAGCGTAGGATCTGCAAGAACTCATTCTCCTCCCCCACTCATGATTCGCCCACGATCCGACGTCACCAACCTCGCACTACAATACCTAAGGGCCTCCGCGGCCGCTGCTAGCCCCGCACCTTCATACCACTCAGACCTTCCACCCCTTCCTCCATCACCCACTGAACGATCCATCACTCCCCAGGGTAACACCCCCGAACTCTCCCTTCCTTCCCCCTTCTCCGACCATCCGATCTCCTCCGCTGACGAAGCAGTTGAGGCACTAATTGCTCATGATGTCGAACAAGCCCTTGAACAAGCCGAACGAGAGCAGCGAGAACTACTACGTACTCCGTCTCCAGAGGGCCCCCAACCAGGCGTCCACCCAGGACCAGGGTGGAGACCCAACACAATCCTTCCTGGTTGGAAACTACCCAATGTCCCTGACAGCAACGGACTCTCACCGGTCGCCTTCATTCTCGTCGACATGACCGACGACGAAGGACCCTCAGTCCTAGGAACTCAAGGGCGAAACTGTCCCATCAAATGTCGACCCCTTCGTGCCGCTCGCCACGCCTTTCCCCAAAAACCTTTCACTCGTAAACAAAGATTCCTATTCGGCGAAGATGAGGCACATACTCCCCTAGTTGATGCCGCCCTCGACCGAATTGGCGACGTGTCACTGACGGCCGAAGTCAGGCGTCACCGCCTCTATACGGGAAAAATGAGACGCATGGCCAGACATATGGCGAGCCTTCGTACGAAATACCTTCGTTACCAAGAAGAAGCATGGGAGTGCTTTGAATGCCTCGCTGACGCCAATGCCTTCAATCGTATCAATCCCCTCATCCTCAACGACATAGGCACTGACCCAGTTATCCCCTACGAAGTCCGTCTCGCAGGCATGGACGTCTTAGAGGATCAGTTCAACAATCAACCTCATCGTCGTGAAGAATTCTGTGAATGGTGCGGACACGACAGCCACGACACCGTCTTCTGCAACTACCTACGACAGTGCCAATTCTGCAGGAAGTTTGGCCACGGGGAAGATGACTGTCATGCTCCTCACACTAAATGCAGCAGGGTGATCCCCTGTTTGGTAAACGTCGACCACAAATTCCGTGATAAGTCCCTCTGCCCATCTCGCTTCCGCACTCAACCACGCCGTCGCGCCCCAGCCTACTGGGAAGTTTAGACGTTAACAAGGGGGTAATGTCACGGGAATGTGATGTAACGTTGTGACAGTCACTGGTGACCGTCGCCTTCCTTTTTTGTTAATATGACTCATTCGATACGTTGGACGATTCTCCCCCTTTCCGTATGATTCTACTACGTTCCATCCCCTTCCGCCGCCTTCTCTATATACACAGGGTATCCCTGAACATTCTAGCACTTTCCGCAGAACGTATATATATACCTGTTGTACCTCCGAGACGAGCCTTAAGCTCGTTCTCCTGTAGAATCTGGTGTTCTACCTAGCGTCTTCAACAGAGCTACTTCCCCTTCTCATCTGCGTGTGGACTGTTCCATCCCTCAAAGGAACTTCAGAAGACTTGTGCACAGCGGCACCAAGTCTTGCCTCTATTCCCCTTTGGACCTTTGCATCTCAAAGATAGTTGGTGCTTCGCCACTCAACTTAGAACCGGACGATTGAACGCCACGGTGACCAGACCGTGACAAAAGGTCTAAGAAGTGAGGGTGCAACCAAGTGGGAGTGTAAAGAGGGGAGGGGAAAGAGAATGGGGGGGCACTGGGGTTTCTGGACTCAACCAGGCGTGAAAGATTGGTGGTGGGCCGAAAAAAGTCCGGCCAGTAAGAAGGGTCCCAAGGTGCTATCGGATTACGTGTAATGACTGTAAGAAGTGGTGATGTAGGGGGAAGGAGTGAGAGGCGTGTAATGAATTGTGAACGGAGTTTCACCCACCTCTCCCCCTTTAAACTCCCCCGATGTAGGTACCGGTTGCCCTGTGGGTCTTACATGGTCCGCACGGTGTGGAGGGGGTACCAGCCCCAAACTTGTGAGAGGGGCTGGCCACCAACCGGGCCGGGTGCTCAAGCCGGACATCAGGTCAGTGGGAAGCAGGGATACAACTTAAGCTATCAGGCATCTTAATAGCCAGATAACCGACAGGGGATTTGTTCTCTCAGGCCAGGTCTGGGTAACTCTCCCTGCCTGCCATAGTCTGGATGGGGTTTCTCTCCCCGCTTTCCCGTACCCTGGCACCTGCTTCGCTTATGCCACATGGGCGCGGATCCGCAGTGTGTCCAGAGTCCCTGTCTTGCCACGTTTGACCCCAAACAGCTGAAAGGGGAGTCCATGTGACTAACGACCCTGAGCCGAAGCCCCGGGCGCCGGGTGACCTGTCCAGTGCTAGGCACGTGGTCGGCTTGTTTTTTCTCATTCCCAGTCTTACCGAACCCTTATCCACCCCTAGGGGCGGTCCCTTGCGGGCCAGGAGCCCATAACCCTAGCGAAGGTGGGCAACCCATTAGGGTAAGTGGTGGGGTTCTTTTCGCCTAAGCAGGGGATCGAACCCAGACTCCCAGGAGCCACCCGGGTGTCCTCCCCTATACCCCAGAAGTCAGGGACACCAGGGGTGGACCGCTACGCCATCCACCCCTTAACTGTGTTCAAGTTGTCGGAGTTTATAACAGCAGGAATGGCACGTGCCTCGTCATCTACCTCGCTTCCCCGAGCCGAGTATCTGCGGTCGTCCTTTCTGTACTCTTGGGATGGATGAAAAAATAGTCACGAGGCGTCGAGGCTTGATAAATGAGGCGATTCTGGGGAAACTTAAAGACTCCGGTGTAGTAGCTCCGATACCCTGACTGCGAATCGGATCATCTGCCAGCTGTTGGTTCCAAAACTGAACCTGTAGCTGCCCTCGCTCTCTGTCATCCTAGCCCGCCGTTTCTGCTACCCTTGCCACCCCACCACTTTTGTCTCCACAACTTCCCTGCAGTTTCTGTCACCACCACTGGCAAGCTGTGCCACTTTTGTCCTCATCACCGTGACTGACAATAAAGAGTTGGTT
>QLPA01000024.1:0-10869 GCA_003313945.1 Lactifluus pinguis
GCGTGTGCGCGACGGGAGCGAGGAGCCGGGCTCATTGAACGCAATGTGTCCGTCCTCGCCCTTGCCACCGATGGCTTGGATCTTTTCCTCGTCACAGGCGCCGGAGCTCCGAAAAATCGCCCACAATATCTAGCGTTGGTAATGTTCTATCCTGGTCACCCTTGAACGTTCCCATAGGCAACCAGCTCCGCGAGGACCTCCACTCACGACACTCTCCACCAGATCCATCCACGAATCATAACACTGCGTGTAGTGCATGCCATGAGGGACAACAGAATGGACTGGATCCTCGTTATGGATTCATGGGAAACATATGTCCTTCCTGTTATTACCACACAAACCCCCTACATGTAGACCTTGGCGATGCCCATCGTCAGTTGGCACATTCCTACGTTAGTTTGATGCTCGTCAAAGCTCAACTTTAACCTTTGCGGACTCGAGTCATCATACCGTGCGAACTTCGATGTCCTACAACTTCACACTCAAACTTCCAAACTCATTTCACCGGCTCTATCGTATGCCTGGATTTTCTGGGACAATCGTTTAGAACATGTTCCTTTTCGAGCAAGACCTCTTTGCCAAACTTCTATCCCTGTTCGTGACAAAGTTTCTGTTTTGGCTTGAAGTGCTTAGCATCAAGTGATGCTTGCTCATTTTCAGCTCTGAAGACATGGTTAGGGGTCTGGCAAGACTAGGGTATGCACGTCACACTGGCATCACACCCAATTATTGAGGATGTTATGGCTTTGCATGACGCTGGGGACTCGGAGGCCTCCATGACATATTTCATTCAAACCAAATACATAATTTATTTATTGTATATCTCGTCTGCTGCAGACACCACGAGTTTGCTAAAAAAAAATATGAAATATTTCTCAGGTTCCCAACCAGGAAACTGCTTGGCTAGAAGTTAGGCAAGCCGCCTATTAGATACGCAGCTCATCAAGTCGAAACTGCAGCAGCAATAGAACTAGCAGCATCACCCTGACGGTGGGAAATAAAAATTGAACGTGTCGATGCAACCCCTTACGCAACCTTGGACGCAAGTATTGTTGGCGCAAAGGCCGCTGTCGCAAGTGGTTGAGCAAACTTGGTCGCAAGGACCATCCAGACCTCGGGCTGTAATCGTTGTATTGTTGAGACCCGAGTTGGAGGCGGAGGGCTTGCGGGCCTTGGCGCTCGAGCTAGGGATAGAGAGCATCGGGCTCGTTTGAGTGGGCAAGCCCGAGACGACGAGAGGCACGCCTTGGGAAACGGTAGTGATGAGGGTCTGGTTGAGCAGGTCAGATTGCTCAAGGTTGGATCCGCAACGACTCGGAGCGTACCTTATTCAAGTTATTGTTTACCCGTAGGTTCGGCCCGTTCAAGTTCGACCCGTTGAGCTTATTAGTAGTCGGCACAGCCGATGCAGCGAGGGGAACAACAAGAAGAGCAGTCAAGAATTTGAAGAACAGCATTATGGGTCGAGGGTGTATTAAGGTGACGTTTGGGGGAGGATCAGGCTGTCGGGTGTGATGTACTTGAAGGAAATGTTCGAGCGACCTGGCTACGACTCGGGATATAGATACTAGAAATATCATAGGAGTTAGAACGACGGCGACGACGATGGAAGGTATACACACCTGGGAAACAGAAGGAAGTGAACGAAAACTTGAAAGGCTAGGAAGATGAGGGAGGCCATTGATATCGAGGCGAGTTTTATGTTGAAAGATGACCGTATCGGACCGGTATATTATCAAGACCCCCTGCCAGTGGAGAGGCACTGCCGGTGCCAGAGACGTCTGCCCGCGACGGCTCATTGATTATCTTGTCCGGACCATTGGCAGTCCACACGTTCATCAATTCCAGACAATTGACACCTGTCAGAGCGGAATTGACAAATAAGTGGTCCAAACAGTAAAGTATGCTATATGCGCTAGCAGCACAGGACCACACCCTGACAACGGCTAAGTGAATTAGTGCAACTGCCTGGTTAGATATGCACTGGCAGATAGTGTAAGGACGTCCAGGAGGGCTCGCCACTTAGACGCAAAACACAGTACATAATAATCAAATAACTCGGAGCCGAGGAGAGACGTCTCTGGTAATACCAGTGCATGTGATCCACTGGGGTGTCTCCGACTCGGACAACTTGAAGACCAAAGTCACCGAACATGCCAGTGCACGACAATGTCCGGTCCGATACAATACACAACCAAACATGAGTCGAGGGGAAAACGTCTCTGGCAGTGCCTGTCCACTCTTGGACGTCCTTCCTCTATCTTCATATCTAACCAGGCAGTTGCATTAATACAGTACATGACTCGTCGGGGGCAGACGTCTCTGGCACCGGCAGTGCCTGTCCAGGGGGTCCTGATAATCTACCGGTCCGATACGGTCATCTTTCAACATAAAACTCGCCTCGATATCAATGGCCTCCCTCATCTTCCTAGCCTTTCAAGTTTTCGTTCACTTCCTTCTGTTTCCCAGGTGTGTATACCTTCTATCGTCGTCGCCGTCGTTCTAACTCCTATGATATTTCTAGTATCTAATCCCGAGTCGTAGCCAGGTCGCTCGAACATTTCCTTCAAGTACATCACACCCGACAGCCTGATCCTCCCCCAAACGTCACCTTAATACACCCTCGACCATAATGCTGTTCTTCAAATTCTTGACTGCTCTTCTTGTTGTTCCCCTCGCTGCATCGGCTGTGCCGACTACTAATAAGCTCAACGGGTCGAACCTACGGGTAAACAATAATAAGGTACGCTCCGAATCGTTGCGGATCCAACCTTGAGCAATCTGACCTGCTCAATCAGACACTCATCACTACCGTTTCCCAAGGCGTGCCTCTCGTCTCGGGCTTGCCCACCCAAATGAGCTCAATGCTCTCTATCCCTAGCTCGAGTGCCAAGGCCCGCAAGTCCTCCGCCTCCAACTCGGGTCTCAACAATACAACGATTACAACCCGAGATATACACGGAGATGTGGTTGTTCCTTGCGGCGGCGTTTGCATAGACACTTGTCTCAATAGCAACATTTGCCCCACCACTACTTGCGTCGATGATTGCCAAACCCTTTGCACCATCGTGTTCGGAGCTGATATCGCACTGTTAAAACTGTTAGGGGGGGAATGCTGCTAGTTCTATTGCTGCTGCAGCTTTTGCCTTGATGAGCTGCGTATCTGACAGGCGGCTTTTTCCTAACTTCTGGCCAAGCGATTTCCTGGTTCGGAAAGGACTGTCGTACCTTAGAACCTGGGAAGTATCATAGCTATTTTAGAAAACTAGTGGCGTCTGCAGCAGACGAGATATACAATAAATCAGCCATGTATTTGGTTTTGAGTGAAATATGCCATGGAGGCCTCCGAGTCTCCGAGTCCAGCGTCATGCAAAGCCATAACATCCTCAATAATTGGGTGGGATGCCAGTGTGACGTACATACCTTACTCTTGCCAAACCCTAACCATGTCTTCAGATGACAATGAGCAACCCTCACTTCGCACTTTGATGCTAAGCATTTCAAGCCAAAACAGGACACTTCGTCTCAAACAGGGATAGAAGTTTCGCAAAGAGATCTTGCTCGAAAAGCAACATGTTCTAAATGATTGCCCCAGAAAATCCAGGCATACGATAGAGCCGGTGAAATGAGTTTGGAAATTTGAGTGTGAAGTTGTCGGACATCGCCGTTCGATGACTCGAGTCCACAGTCGTTAAAGTTGAGCTTTGACGAGCATCAAGCTAATGCAGGAATGTGCCAACTGACGATGGGCATCGCCAGGGTGAGCTGTTCAACTACACGTAAGGGGTTTGTGTGGTAAGAACAGGAAGGACATATGTTTCCCATGAACCCATAACGAGGATCCAGTCCATTCTTTCAAGGTACTCCCTTGAAAGAAGCATTCTGTTGTCCTCCATGGCATGCACTAGACGCAATGTTATGATTCGTGGATGGGTCTGGTGGAGAGTGTCGTGAGTGGAGGTCCTCGCGGAGCTGGTTCAAGTTGCCTATGGGAATGTTCAGGCTTCGAGGAAGAGTGATCAGATAGAAAATTACGGACGCTGGATATTGTGGGCGATTTTTCGGAGCTCCGGCGCCTGTGACGAGGAAAAAATCAAAGCCGTCGGTGGCATCGAGCTCTTCCTCGGTGGCAAGGGCGAGGACGGACACATTGCGTTCAATGGATCTGCCATGACGGAACATCACATCAGAAAGTGAAAGCACCAAGTTTCGGTTGGTGGCCTACACAGCACATTCTTTCATCCGTCGTCGGTCTTATTACGTAGTAATGTTACCCGACCGTGACCTTTTGCTTTTCTCACCCGGGCCTCCCTTCCGCCGCTGCGACCAACATAACCCTCATTGGCTCTTCCTCGCTAGGCCGCAGGCGACCTGACACTACCTCAACCTTCGAGAAGAACGGCATAATCATCCTCTACCATAGTCACATACCCAGCAGCACGAGACCCTCACATTTCTGTTCTACTGGCACTTCAGCATGAACATCGCGCGCGACATCGTACGCTGCAATCTGCCACACCTCCGTCACAGCTGGACACGCATTGATGCGATGTCTGTGATTTATGACCAGCAGGCCGCAGGTCATCAATCACAGACATCGCATCGATGCGTGCCGCGTTGAGTGCACGGCAGGAACCGCCACATCGGTTTGTTTCGTGCGTTGAGCGTGCTGAGAACCGCGCAGCTATGCTCATGGCAGGCTAGTACCCGAGGAGACCGTCGTGCCCTCGCTCGAGACTGCTCTTTCGATGTTTCCTCATGCTAGCGTGACGTATTTCATAGGATGCCAACTTGAACTGTTGAGTCTTTCAAGTTCCTCTACAGGGTCTCCTAATTATAGCCAAATTTCTGGCATCTACCTTCAGACGAAGGAACCCGATAAGACTAGGGCGGCACATATCCATAAGCTCAATCCGTACCAATGGATTAAGCCATCCCTGAGGGCCATCCCTGGCTCCTTTGAATCTTGTATGGCATAAGAAAGTAGGTGCGCCGTCACAGTAGAACGCTTGCACATGTCTGAAATTTATTTTCCGTTCTAGATTTCTGTAGCTACGCCCTATAGGCATACGATGTTACGCTGTGCACAGTGTGCCCTTCTTGAGATGACAATGTCCTCGGTGGGATTTCTGAGTTCAACTTCTCCTTTGAATCGTTCAAATACTTTCGACCTAACGGCACACAGAGTGCGCACCGGTTCCCATCCAGTGGTGCCCGAAGATGCCTGGGTACGTAGCGCAATAGTTGTCTGGCGGAGGCGCCGGGTTCCGTCGGGGTTCCCTACAATATGTTGAGCCTCAGAGCGCGATGTCAGCGTGATTGGGCAATTATCTAGCTAAATCAGATCGGACTTGGTTAAGTCTGACGGTTAGCTTGTGGACTACAGTACTTCCAGTACTGTATTTGAGACAATATGTACAGGGCCCATGTGCATGTGGGTTTTTTCCCCTTCCATACACCCCTTGTTTAGGTCATCAAGTTATGTAACAACCCAGTGGCTCCTCAGTTCTTGTGCCGATAACACGAGGTATGCTGATACAATCTGTTATCGTCCCGCAGCCATGAAGTCTGAAGGAGTTCGAAAGGCTGGCTGCTTGGGCAGCTACTCAGCTGAAGAGAAATGCAGATCTACGATCGACTCGCTCGGAGCGGGAACGGACAATATATTTAACGTTTGATCGAGAACAACCTAAAAAGGATAAATGTCTTTTCTTTTCATTTGGCATTTGAAAGTCGCGTGATGTCACATCCCAGCCGACAACGCTACAGTGCATCAGTTTCAAGGTTATCAACTCCGAGTCGGAATGCCATATTAACTACGATGGGTTAGGGATACCAGTAGGAAATCTTTGCAAAACGTATCGCATCAGCCCGAATTGTAGTGTGCGGAATCACATGCGATACGTCACCTGTCACCCGTCGATGTCGGTCAAAATAGCTTAGTCGCATCGGTTGTTTAAGGAATTGACCGTTTCCCACAGATCTCATTGACATCTCGCTTATTGCGTAGGCTTACTGTAATTCTCAGCTGGGTGAATGTTCGAACCTGAACTGTCTCGGTGCCGTCTAAAGTGTCACACTAGAACTGCCTGTCATGGTGGTGGCACTGAAGGAGCGCATGGTTGGTACGCTCTACTTTTTGTCGCAATCTTGGATTACAGTAATGGCACACGCAGTACCATTGAAACATAGTACGCAAGACAGCCTGAGCCTGAGCACGCCAGTACGCACTATGGAACTGTGCCAGTGAAGATAGTTCAGACCAGCAGCCGGAAAGCAATAACCAGCTATCCCCGGAGCCTGCCGGTGCCAACGGTCAGGAAGGGAAGCCCATGATGTATCTACAAATGGACTAGGCATCGACTTCGGCTTTGGTTCGATAAAGGGCCACGATTTCCCGCCTTCTCATTAGTCGTTCTCTCCTTGCCCATTTTTCACCTCGCTCTCAGTGTTGTGGCCACATGTATTGGCTTTCCGTGCTCTCTATCCTCACAGCGGTGTCTTTCGGCCTTGCCATTCCTTCAGTGTCACTCTGGGATGACATGAGAGTGCGGCACGCGTGGGCCACCGCGCCTGAGAAATGGGACTGCCTTGGTCACCCTCCTGCCGGCACTACGATTGACCTACGCATCGCTCTCAAGTCACACCATGAGGATGCTTTGGTTAATGCGCTCTACGAAGTAAGCGACCCCAAGCATCCGAAGTACGTCTCTTATTCCTTTTGCCATGTTCTCTTCCTCGTGCACATGCTCAAATATATTGCCCTGCAGATATGGTGCGCAGGGCCATCTGTCAAAGGAGGAAGTTGCCGAGCTGGTCGCACCGCACCCGGACACTCTCCAGCTCGTCACTTCCTGGCTTATCCACCATGGGGTCCCCTCCACCTCGGTCTCGATCACACATGGCGGCAACTGGCTGACAATCCCTGCAGTACCTCTGGACCAAGCAAATACTCTCCTCGGCGCATCTTACCAGCTCTACCGCCATGTGGAGACGAACGAGACAGTGCTGCGGACGATCGGTTATGCTCTTCCTAATGCTTTGTTTGGACATGTTCAGACGGTCGCACCAACGACGTATTTCGGCTCGCCCCGTGCATTGCGGCAGACCTCGAAACTACGCACAGGTGGTCCGACGCTGCCCCAGGGTGATCAAGAGCTGCAAAATGACCTCGCAAATGCTCCCTCCCCATCGGTTATGGAACAATGCTCCAAAATCATTACACCGTCATGCTTACGTGCCCTGTACAACACGACAGGGTATGTACCAAGCGCCACGGGACAAAACCAGCTGGGGATCGCAGGTTACTTGGACCAGTTTGCAAGTCAGCGTGACTTGACAGAGTTCATGGCACTTTTCCGCGGCAGTGTTGTAACGACGTTCAAAGTTGAGCGGGTCAATGGAGGCGGCGACGACCAATCTAATCCAGGCGCGGAGGTGCGTATTATGCACATTCCATGGGGGGTGTTTGGGTAGTGTAAGTAATCTATCACGCAGGCTAACTTGGACATCCAATACGCCGAGTCGATCTCCTACCCGACCCCGAACATCTATTACAGCACGGGCGGTTCGCCACCTTTCACCCCCGATTCGAGCACCCCGATGGACACGAATGAACCTTACCTGGACTGGCTCAACTTCACCTTGAGCCAGAATCAGATCCCGCAAACGATCAGCACGTCATATGGCGATGACGAGCAAACCGTCCCGCCTGACTATGCGTACAGCGTATGCAGCTTGTTTGCTCAGCTTGGCGCGAGGGGCGTTAGCGCCCTCTTTTCGAGCGGCGATGGTGGTGTTGGTAATGGGACTTGCCTAACAAACGACGGCACTAACCGTGTTCAATTCACCCCGGTGTTCCCCGCGTCTTGTGAGCGATGTTCTTGTTGACTATAAGTAGCAGCCTGAGCCCGTTATTTGATCGTGATATCTAGGCCCCTACGTCACGGCCGTTGGTGGTACCACAGGTGTGAATCCCGAGGTCGCTGCGAGCCTGTCCGGTGGCAGGTTTTCAAATTATTTTGGGCAGCCGAGCTACCAGAAAAACGCCGTCTCGTCCTACCTCACACGCATCGGCGGACAATATGCTGGTTTGTACAAGTGAGAGTGATTCTTGTTGTTCCAACACCCTTTGCTGATGGCTATACAGCCGACGCGGCCGCGCATACCCAGACATCTCCGCACAAGCGTTGAATTACCAAATCGTATTCAACGGACAGGTCGTAGGTGTTGATGGCACAAGTTGCTCCTCTCCAGTGTGTCTTTACCTACTGCAATTTCCCGTCTATCCGGCTCATCTTGTCCACAGACCGCCGCTGGGGTTATCTCCCTCTTAAATGACTTTAGGATCTCAAATGACCAGCCGCCACTTGGTTTCCTTAATCCTCTCCTTTACACACGTGCCTCTGGGGGCTTCAATGACATCACAGCTGGCTCGAATCCGGGTTGCGGGACTTCGGGATTCCCAGCCACTCCTGGGTGGGATCCTGTGCGTAGCGAATTTGAATATATTTCTGGGTGGAGCGTGATACTGATCATTCTCATCCGTACTAGGTCACCGGTCTTGGGACGCCAGATTTTTTGAAGTTGAAGGCTCTCCTTGGATAGAATACTTTGACAAATAATCTCTACCTCTTGTTACGGCCAACTCGAAACGAGGGAGGAGTTTGATATTTACATCTATATACCGATTTAATATTTGGGAAATACATCGACGCTATTGAAGCTTGGAATGACCGATTCCCGGCGCCCTTGGACATATCCGAGTCTAGTAGCTGCCATGGAAGCATGTCACGACACGCAGCGCTAACATTGGCCTGACGATGTCACAAATAAAGGACAAAAATTAAAATTTTACGCATGGAGAGATGTAGTGGCGAAGTGGGGATGCAGTTGAAGGCCGCCACCACTTCAACGCAGGTCTACACGGTCACATGACGTGCGAGGCGCTCCCAACTCTCACGGTCCTATGCGGAACCATAAATTGCACCATAGAACATGGACAGTTGGAAGGCTGACTCGGAGTATTCAATGAAATATCGCGGGACATCAGCGTTGTCGACCTCTGTTTCGGAAAATCCGTTTAGTAGGGCGCAAAAGTGGTTTTATGGACCTGACTGAGGTGAAAAGATGCATAAACTGGAAGGCAGAAAGTGGCTGACGTGCTATTGTGGAATATATGACATGCGGTGGGCGTGAGCCGAGTAGAAGCTCAGGATGTTGTGCAAGATGATGAGACGAGAGCGGATGAGGGAGGTGAATCGAAGCAGGTGAGAAGGAGAGAACAAAATGGGGTTATGAGGCAGCAGTTACGCTGACCTTACAACGGCCATACGACCGGAGTACTCGCACATCAGATGTGATGCCATTCGGAATAGTCGTTATACGACACGTCCTGCTTGACCTAGTGTGAATACCGAGGGGAGTCGTCGAGCCCCCAACGGATTGTAGCGAGAGTTGGGGGAGCGAGTTGCGATCAGCGATGTGGGTGAGCTTTACCAACGACAGAGTTGAGCGTACAGGACAACATTGCGGACGACCTGCAGTATGAAACGAATGTCAGCCCGGTCCTCAATATGTTGAGAGTCGATATTTCTTACAATATTGGTACCGCCATTGTAGACTTGACACGTCCACTGGATATCTCTCTCTTCCCCGGGGTAATACCTCAGTCGTCGAAAGAATTCATGAATCGCCATTCTAAGACTTAGTAATTGTTGAGATTTGAGCCCGGAGGCAAAAGCCTTAATATTGGTGTAACAAAGGTACAGCTAATATATCCCCCCGAGGGGGGGGATTGTACATGTGTATGTATGTATGTGTGTGTGTAAACTACTCGAGAACGTTCAGGAAAGCACTGTAAGTAGCAAAAGGTAGCCCATAAGGGGCCATAAGAGCGTCCATAAGTAGCAGTAGATGTACTATAATGTGCTATATTAAAATAAGCAGTCCGAACTAATTTTACCTCGGCCGAAGAGTCCGTCTTGCTAGGGTCGATTTCCAACAGTAATCGACAGAGTTCGGAGTTCGGACAAGGTTTGGAAGCGCACCATCTACTGTAGTTGTGATCGTATGATTTATCAAACAGCACTTGGCGCCATCGCGAAGGGTAAGTGGAGTGTTGGGCCATGAGCGATATTGTCTGCATTGCCCGTTGCAACTGATTTTGCGGCTGTGTCTTAGTGAGGAATTGGCAAAACGCTTACGGTATCGTGCCAAAATGCCAAGGATACCAACGCCAGCGCCACATTTCCGCTGGTTTTTTCGTACGACTCTGGCAACAACCATTCATCTGTGAGTACTACTTATATTCCATCCTTTCCAACATCTCACGGGTGCGCTCTCTCCAGCTCAATCCTACATCAACAGAGCCGATCCCTGAAGCCGCTGATTTTGTGATTTTTGCGATGGAGCCAACTCTTTCTTTGACCTTGAAGGAGCTTAGTTCCTTGACTAAAGAGATGCCCTATGTCTCCCACGCAGCAGGCCTCATTTTCAAGGTTCTCGAAATGAGAAATGTGAGCCCTGTCCTACCTTGAGGGACGTCTTCTGACTCGGAGTTGATGATATGTATATCAGGAAGTGGAGCAGTACAACAAGGAGTGGAAGGCGGTGATGGAAAAATTAACAAGTGCTGGGAATATTCTTCTCGATGTTGGCACCATCTGTCAAAAACACGGTTTGAAGGAAGGCCATCTGCCGCGCGGACTGCTCGATGCATTGGGATCTTTTCAGAGGTATCTTCCCCCCCTTTTCTTAATGTGTCTTGATCTAATCGAAATCAAGCGAACTAGAAGGGATTCTCGCCACTCTGAAAGAACGTGCCGAAGTGAAAGGAGTCAAGAAGCTCATTCTTCGAACCAATTTGCT
>QLPA01000026.1:0-15399 GCA_003313945.1 Lactifluus pinguis
ATAAAAGCCCCACACACTCCCGGCAGCTATTTACTTCAAGGACTTAAACATCTCACAAAAGTTATTTTTTCCGTGCAGTGTTTACGACAAAAAAGATGACAGAATAAATCCCCACTGGCACATAGAGTGAAAAGATGACATGAAAGGTGGATCCTGACATCGCTGATATGCAAAAACCATGAACTAACATATCTGTTATGATCGCCGGCGCATCATACACTTTCTCATCGCGTGCGCCGGGCCGCTTCGTTCCGTATGTGCTTCATTTATCTCTTACGTCAATGCCTCGTGTTTGGATGGACATCCGATCGATCTTACGATCGATCTCGCCTCCCTACATACGCCCCTTTACCTCACCGATCACTGTACGTCACCGCTTCTTTGATCGGACTTATTTAGCACCGTACTGCCGCAAGCAGTCTGATGGACAGCCACGCGATGACTTGCTGATTCGCGTCTGATCCTGCAAGAACAGAAAAGCAGTACGAGGATCGTCCACAGCCCCTATGGCTGCGGAGCTGTGTTAGCTGTGTTTCGTAACGTCTTATTTACTTTCGGCTATGATGTCACTATGTATTTAAGTCGCGTTGAGGCGACTACTGGGACCTTAAGTCTCAGTTTTGTTTCACAATCTAAGCCTATCTGTGATAGTCTAAACATTGCGTTGGAACATAAGTTTTGTCTGAGAGAAACCTCATCATCTGATACGAGTTTGACTTCGTCGTTTACGAAGTCTACACTAAATCGAACCGTAAGTCGAAAGTAAGCGTTAAGGAGCACTCCGCTCTAAGGTCCCGCTTGGAACCTTAACACAAACTGAGACTTCTGAATCCCTTAAGTGGGCAGAACCGATTGGACTAGTGCTTTTCCGTAAAGTAAAGCAAACGCTCTAAAGTGATACATAGCGATATCATCTTAGAAGACATCTGAGAATATGACGACGTCATACACCCGCGATCGTAATCTAGGATACAGAAACTGAACAAATCTTTGAAAGTCTACGTCCTGGTGATTTGAGACAAGTAAGAGTACTGCGAGCATGATGATATCAGCCGACAGTGAACAAGATGGATATGGAACCCCCAGTCCACAAGAACGATACATCGCACCTAGCATTGGTAGCTCGAACCGATTCCAGGTGTTGGGAGATGCATCGCCAATACGATCACCCGAAGAAGCAATGATGACAGCCAATCGGGATGAACTCCTAGCAAGCGTGACGAGTAGGTTGGAGCAGGCCTCCAACTCATCTGCGTCATCTTCAGGAGATTCAGATGGAACAACATATAACGAGGGGTTGGATCTGATTAGTAAAAAAATCACCCCTGAACAAATAGAACGGGTGAGGCAAGCTCTTGCCCCACAAGAAAAGAAACCGACATTAGCAGATCTACATCTGAGGATCGCGCAAGGTGCGCAACCACCACAAACAGATGTAGATAAGTCATGGGACTACGAAGGCGCAGGAGCAGCGCTGGCCACCATGACTAGGGATGGTATAGACATGCTAGATATGCAAAATCTATTACCATCATGGCACCCGCGTCAAGCAATGAAAATATATTCAATGACGCTCAGTAGAACCGCTGCAGGGACATCACAAGCTACTGCATTTGTCCCCGCTCTAACAGACCTAGGACCCACAATAGGGCATGGAGGAAACACACCGACAGGAGGCAATACCCCACGAGGAAGTGCACATGGAGGGTGCACCCCTGGCGGTGGTAATCCTGGCAGAGGAGGTGGTAGCGGTGGCAGTTCCCCTGGTGGCGGTGGGGGTGGCCCCCCTGGCGGTGGTGGAGGCGGTCCCCCTGGTGGCGGATGGCCACCAGCTGGGGGATTCATCCCAGGAGCACACGTCCCACTGGTCATCCCTGCAAACGTACTGGCGGCTGGAGGATCCCTGATGGGAGAAACCCCAGGAGTCTTCAGTGGCGATAGAACCCAGTCTGAAGCATTTATGAGAAAATTCATGAACTACCGATGGCTCAACAGAGCCAACCCGGTGATGGAGAACCCGATTAACCGAGTCCTGCTATTTGCAAGTTTCTGCAAGGGACCGAAGATTGACCGATGGGCCGCACAGAAGGTGGACCAAGCGGTGAACGCATTGCAACAAGGAATATTGCCTAACAATGAAGTAACCTGGCAGACATTCCATAATACGTTTCTAGAAGACTTTCGTGACACGTCTAAAAAGGAGGACGCTCTCACACAGTTCCTAGATCTCAAAATGAAAGGAGATGACCTAGATGACTACACCACGACATTCAACGATCTCATGTACCTTGTTGGATGGGAGCCAGCGAGTCATGCTACGGCTATGAAGTATCGCATGGGCCTAAAGAAAGCCCTGCACACGAACATAATGCGTCTACAAGTCCCTAGACCAGAGACACTCGAACAGTGGCAAGCTGCAGCATGCACACACCATGCACGATGGAAAGAAGAAATCTTGTTCAATAATATCCATGGGGATGGGAAGTCCAACTCCATGGGACGTCTCGCGCAAATAATAGGTCAGGGACAAGGCCAACGCCGTCAGAACCAAAGCTATGGAAGGCGATCTAATCCACCGCGTCAATATGTCACTCCTAGGGGAGATGAAGACGCTATGGACGTGGACGTCATCCGCACCCGCGTTTTCACTCCCGAACAAGAGAAGCTCTACAAAGAAGGTCGCTGCTTCTTTTGCAAAGGACTAGGCCACATGTCTCGCAACTGCCCCAAAAACCCCAAGAAGGGACAGATGCGTGCACGTATCACCGAAGTAAAGGGAGAAACTCCTCCCTCTACTGAAACGAAGGACGAAACGTTTAATGCCGGCAAATACGCCGACGTACTCATGAAGCTCAGTGATGAAGAACGCGAGAACATTATCTGTCACGGAAACGTGACGTGACAACGTGACGATCACTGGTGACTGTCACCTTTCCTTTTTTACCTAAAAGACTCATTCGATACGTTGGACGATTCTCTCTCTTTCCGTACGGTTCTACTACGTTCCATCCCCTTCCGTCGCCTTCTCTACATACACAGGGTATCCCTGAACATTCTAGCACCTTCCATAGGACGTGTATATAAACCCGTTATATCTTTGAGACGAGCCTTAAGCTCGTTCTCCTGTAGAATCTGGTGTTCTACTTAGCGTCTTCAACAGAGCTACCTTTCCTCTTCTCATCTGCGTGTGGACTGTTCCTTCCCTCAAAAGGAACTTCAGAAGGCTTGTGCAGGCAGCACTAAGTCTTACTTCTATTCCCCTTTGGACCTCTGCGTCTCAAAGACAGTTGGTGCTTCGTCACTCAACTCAGAATCAGACGATTGAACGCCACGGTGACCAGACCGTGACATTAGAACGAGCTTACACGATGACTACACTCTCGACAATCCCGGCCGACTGGAGGATGAGACTCGAAGGAAATTATCCAACTCATCCAGAAGACCTCAGCCTGCTCAGGCTACCATTCGAAATCACCCCAGAAGCAGCAGGAGACTACGTCCCGTCACACTGCTTAAAGAATCTAGCATATCGAATGGCGACGCCAGAAGGCGTCCCATTCAACGGATACTACGCCTTACACAAGACCGGACTAATTCCCGTCTCAAACGCATACGGCGTCTGGTTTGAAATACAACCCCGAGGAAATACGTTCGAAGCCATTCGAGTGGCCAGAAGATCCCTTAATTTGCAACATGAACAAATGCAAGGTTTGGACATGCGAGCACTGCTAAAAGGAGGAGAGCCGATCGATGCAACACCAGCCCCGTCTCGCTCTCAGACGCCGTTCCAAACGCCACACATCATTGCAAACGAACCACAGGAAGAATTAGAAGAGGAACCGGAACGAGACGACGAAATGCAAGCACGCGTGGGAAGATCAACGGATACGGCGCGAGGACCTCCCCAACGCCCGATACGACGACCGCGCGGCAATGGCGATGACCCAGCCGGACTCGAAGATCTTTTAAATGAACCTATCAACCGAGGAAATATAAGATTAGAGGGAATCCCACCGGATAGATATGATGGAGATAGAGGAAAGACACTCAGCTTTTTGACTCAATTCAAGCGGTATATCCTCATGAATCGAGATGCTACAATTGCGCGAGACCCGTATAAACGATGTGCCTTCTTCCTATCCCTCATAGGAGGCGCAAAAACGGACGGATGGGTCGAACGATCGTACGATTGGCTCGACAAAGCCGAACGCGACCCGGACAACGTCCTCCCCTTCCGAACGACGCCGTGGGAAGTCCTCGAAGCAGACTTCCGGCGATCCTTCATCGATTATGCGGAACATGAACGGGCCCAAGACGAGATACGGAAGTTGCGAATGGTAAACGAAAACGTCGACGAATATATCGCCGCGTTCGAACGACTGGGCCACCGCGCGGGCATGGATCTCGATGATCCAACAGCGCTTCGACTATTCGCTCGAGGACTACCCAAAAGCTTAACAGATTCTTGCATTGATATTGAAAACCCCGAGACTTTCCAAGAGTGGGCAAAGGCGGCACAGAGACATCAAAGGAACTGGCTGCGGAAACGAGCAATCCATGGAAACTACGGGAACAATCCAAACAACCGACAACAAAATACCAACAAACCACAACAAAACGCCAATTTCTTCTGGCGCAGGCCACAGGGAAACGTCCCTACCGGCCAATCCCCTCGTCCGCGCCTTTCCCAAAGAGACCCAAACGCCATGGATACCTCAGCCGTCGCCCGCAAAGCTACTACCGATGCCGAAAAGGAGAAACATCGACGCGAAGGACGCTGCTTCGAATGCAGCCAACAGGGCCACCTAGCTCGCAATTGCCCGAATAGGAAGCCGCGCGTCCGGGCCGCCGATGCCGGAAGCGACAAAGCGTCCACAACTGAAGACCCCCCTCCATCCTACACTCCTAAGGAAGCAGCTGCTTTCATTAAACAATTCTCTGATGAGCAAAGAGAAGAGTTTATAAAGAGTATGCAAGCCTTAGGAGAAGATATGGGTTTTCAAGAGGCCTGAATGCAACAGCTCTCATTCGGGCCTGTAGTACTGACTCTCTGTATGTCGCTAGAAATAAATATATCAAGACTGGCCTCTTGATTCATACAAAGAGTAAACGAGCTGCGAAGAAGGCACTCCTTGACACTGGAGCCACAGAATGTTTCATACACCCTCGACTTGTCAAACGCCTCAAACTGAAAGAAAAACTCCTGACACGACCTCGACAAGTAAAAAACGTGGATGGAACAACCAACCAAGCAGGAAAAACGACCACGGGAGTAGCCTTAACCATCAAATATAAGGGACAACCTCATGACCACCTGTTCTTCGTCACGGACATTGGAGACGACGATATTATCCTAGGATATCCCTTCTTCGAGTCGTTCTCCCCCGAAATTGACTGGAAACAAGGAAGCCTGCAAGGGGAGCTTATTGCCATCACCAAGTCAGAAGAAAGTCAATCACTTCGAATCGCCAAAACTACAACGGCAACACAACTTGCGGCACAAAGTCAAACAAAAAAGAAAACATGGCAAGAACTTGTCCCCTCTCAATACCACCAGTTTGGCAAAGTCTTCCAGGAAGAAGCATCAGAAAGATTCCCGGAACGACGAAAATGGGACCACGCCATAGACCTCGTCCCAACCGCTCCCGCCTCCCTAGATTGTAGAGTATTTCCCATGCCACCAGCAGAAAAAATTGCCCAAAAAGAATTCATCGAAACCAACCTACGGCTAGGAAGAATAAGACGATCTAAATCCCCTTATGCCTGCGGCTTCTTCTTTGTAGGCAAAAAGGACGGGAAACTACGACCAGTACAAGATTACCGAAAACTCAATGACGTCACGATCCCAAATCGCTACCCACTCCCCCTAATAACCGACCTTATCCATGACCTAGCAGGCAAGGAACTCTTCACTAAATTCGATGTACGATGGGGGTACAACAACATTCGTATCAAAGAAGGTGATGAATGGAAAGCAGCGTTCAAAACTAGTGAAGGACTCTTCGAACCAACTGTTATGTTCTTCGGACTTCGAAATTCCCCTGCAACGTTCCAAACCATGGTCGACGACATCTTCGTAGAAGAGATAAGAGAAGGATGGATGAAGGTCTACATGGACGACTTTGTCATTGCCACACAGAATGACCCAGTTGAACATCAACGACGCATAGAGCAAGTCCTTAAGAAATTCGTGGAACACGACCTTTACCTCAAACCAGAGAAGTGTCACTTCCACCAAAAGGAAATTGAATACCTTGGAGTCATTATAGGCAATGGACAAGTACGCATGGACCCAATCAAGATAAAGGGGATTACAGAATGGCCCGTCCCTACGACAGTCAAGGAAATCCGCAGTTTCTTAGGATTCTGCAACTTCTACCGCGCCTTTATCCCAAGATTCTCAGAAATTGCCAGACCATTAAACGATCTCACGTGCAAAAACCGACAATGGTCTTGGGGTACCAAAGAACAGGAAGCGTTTCAAAGACTCAAAGACATCTGCACACACTCACCAGTCTTGCGACCTCCCGACTGGACGAAACGCTTCATCCTCGAAACAGATGCATCGGGATATGCCCTAGGAGCAGTAATTGCCCAAGAATTCGATGACGGCGTGCATCCTATAGCATACCACAGCAGGAGTCTCCTGCCGGCAGAAAAGAACTACGACACCCATGACAAAGAACTCGCGGCCGTAGTCTTCGGCTTCAAATGTGGACGACCATTCTTCTTAGGCGCACAGCACCCTATTGAAGTGCGCACCGACCACAAGAACCTCCAATATTTCCGTGAACCACACAAAATCACAGGAAGACAAGCAAGATGGATCACCTTCCTGCAAGATTTCACATACACACTGACCCATATCCCTGGTCAGGATAACACTGTTGCAGACCTCCTATCACGGAGATCAGACCTTAACAAGGGGGTGAATACCGACGAACCGCATATCCTCCTCCCAGACACCCTTTTTTCAAAACGCACCTTCCTTGAGGACGACCTAGAAGCACGAAGACAAATCCTTAGACGACTCCACGACAGCCCTGTAGGAGGACATCCCGGTATTGCCAACACATGGGACCTTGTGAAACGATCATATGAAGGACCCAGACTCCGTGAATTCGTGGAAGAATACGTCAAAGGATGCGCCAAATGCCAGGAATCCAAAACCAACCTCCCACGATCGAAAGCACCCCTCCAACGTTTTGACACCAACGTGGAAGCCGGCCCCTTCCAATATGTCTCGATGGATCTCATCACGGACCTACCAAAGTCAGAAGGGTTTGACAGCATCCTCACCATCGTAGACCAAGGATGTTCCAAAGCAGCCAAATTTATCCCATGTATGAAAACAATCACAGGACCAGAAGTTGCCAAGGAATATCTGCGACACTTAGTGCCGTGGTTCGGACTACCCAAACGAATCATCTCTGACAGGGACCCACGCTTCACATCCAACTTCTCACGCGCCATCTGTAAAGACACAGGAATTCAACAAAACCTATCTACAGCTTTCCACCCACGCACCGACGGCCAAACAGAACGAATGAACGCTTGGGTTGAACAATACTTACGACCGTGGACGTCAAATCAACCACACTCATGGGCACGACTTCTCCCCATGGCAGAATTCGCACATAACTCATGGAGACACGACACATCCCGAAAGTCACCGCACGAACTTCTCATCGGAATGCACCCCCAGATCGATATTCAGCTGATCGATGAAGATGTCCCAGCAGCAGTCGATCGTCTCCAAGAGTTAACGGAAGCCAGACACCTAGCCCAGTCACGACTAGAATCGATACAAAAGGCTAAAGACGATAAGACACCGCGAAAGCTGAAGAAAGGAGACCAAGTATGGTTAGAGGCAAAAAACCTCAAGGTCAAAGGCGCGAAGAAACTCCTCCCCAAAAGATACGGCCCCTTCACAATCACAGAAGAAGTGTCGTCAGTGGCGTTCCGCCTAGACCTCCCAGACTCTATGAAAATTCACAACGTCTTCCACATCGATCTCTTATCCCCATATAAGGAAACGGAGGCATACGGCACGCCGTATACACGACCCGCACCGATCATCGATAAGGGTGAAGAAGAATACGAAGTCGATGCCATTCTCGATGCAAGGAAACGAGGTAGGGGAGGAGGGCTCCAATACCTCGTCCACTGGAAGGGATACCCCAACTCCGACAACTCATGGGTCAAACACAAAGACCTAAACGCCCCAAAACTTCTCAAAGAATACTACCAAAACTCCGCCACGGCTGGACGACCAGATGTATAAATACAACCTCAACTTCGCCAATCATTCCTCATCCCACTCCCATCTATTCATCTCTTCAATGTCTTCTACCTCATCTTCGAACACTTCTATTCGCCCTACGTCTCCTACTATCTATGATGGTCCTATGGACACTGAGATAACAGGCGAAGGAAGAGTTATCTCCACCCGCCTCCTCATCACTACCGACCTCAACCAATTCGAACGAGAACGTCAGGCCCTCAGCGACAGCATCCCCGACCCAACCGTTGACCTAGAGATCACGGAAGGGGGGACCATCGAACCTATCTTTCGACAACAGATGCCTTGGAGGGCATGGCGATCCGAAAGCGATGAAGACCGACGAGTCATGATGGCCTATCAAACGGCAGTCATCGGCGCCACTCGCGACTTCCACCGTATCCCTATACGATCCGCTATGAGGGTCACCGGCCATGCCCCGTATCCATCCCCTGACCAGACAGTTGCCACCCACTTCAGATGGGCGGTTGAACATATCGCCTACCTTTTCGAAGCCGCGAACATGTGGAACATCCCCCTCCGCCAAGCTATTCAACAGTTCGGACACTCAGACCCACGATACAGCGTGGGATCTACTAGAGCCCACTCTCCCCCCCCACTTATGATTCGCCCACGATCCGACGTCACCAACCTTGCACTACAGTATCTAAGGACTGTCGCGGCTGCAGTCAGTCCCGCGCCTTCATACCATTCAGACCTTCCACCCCTTCCCCCATCACCCACCGAACGATCCATCACCCCTCCAGGCAATACTCCCGAACTCTCCCTTCCTTCCCCTTCTCCTGACCATCCAATCTCCTCCGCCGACGAGGCTGTCGAAGCCCTGATCGCGCACGATGTCGAACAAGCCCTCGAACAAGCCGAACGAGAGCAACGGGAATTACTGCGTACACCATCCCCAGAAGGCCCCCAACCAGGCGTCCACCCAGGACCAGGGTGGAGACCTAACACGATCCTTCCTGGTTGGAAACTCCCCAACGTCCCCGATGGCAACGGACTCTCACCGGTCCCCTTTATCCTCGTTGATATGACCGACGACGAAGGACCTTCAGTTCTAGGGACTCAAGGGCGGAACTGTCCCATCAAATGTCGACCCCTTCGTGCTGCTCGTCACGCCTTCCCCCAGAAACCGTTCACCCGTAAACAACGATTCCTATTCGGCGAAGACGAGGGACATACTCCCCTAGTCGACGCCGCTCTCGACCGGATTGGCGACGTGACACTAACCGCCGAAGTCAGACGCCACCGCCTTTATGTAGGAAAGATGAGACGCATGGCCAGACATATGGCGAGTCTCCGCACGAAGTACCTTCGTTACCAAGAAGAGGCATGGGAATGCTTCGAATGCCTCGCTGACGCCAATGCTTTCAACCGCATCAATCCCCTCATCCTCAACGACATAGGCGCGGACCCAGTCATCCCCTACGAGATCCGCCTTGCAGGTATGGACGTCCTGGAAGACCAGTTCAACAACCAACCTCATCGCCGAGAAGAATTCTGCGAGTGGTGCGGACACGACAGCCACGACACCGTCTTCTGCAACTATCTACGACAGTGTCAATTCTGCAGGAAGTTCGGCCACGGGGAAGACGACTGCCACGCCCCTCACACCAAATGCAGCAGGGTGATCCCTTGTCTAGTCAACATTGACCACAAATTCCGCGATAAGTCTCTCTGCCCATCTCGCTTCCGCACTCAGCCACGTCGCCGGGCCCCAGCTTACTGGGAAGTTTAGACGCTAACAAGGGGGTAATGTCACGGAAACGTGACGTGACAACGTGACGATCACTGGTGACTGTCACCTTTCCTTTTTTACCTAAAAGACTCATTCGATACGTTGGACGATTCTCTCTCTTTCCGTACGGTTCTACTACGTTCCATCCCCTTCCGTCGCCTTCTCTACATACACAGGGTATCCCTGAACATTCTAGCACCTTCCATAGGACGTGTATATAAACCCGTTATATCTTTGAGACGAGCCTTAAGCTCGTTCTCCTGTAGAATCTGGTGTTCTACTTAGCGTCTTCAACAGAGCTACCTTTCCTCTTCTCATCTGCGTGTGGACTGTTCCTTCCCTCAAAAGGAACTTCAGAAGGCTTGTGCAGGCAGCACTAAGTCTTACTTCTATTCCCCTTTGGACCTCTGCGTCTCAAAGACAGTTGGTGCTTCGTCACTCAACTCAGAATCAGACGATTGAACGCCACGGTGACCAGACCGTGACATTATCACTCACTGGGCTGCACAAGATGTGAGTTTTTAGAAGGTCCTAATACGTCCGCCTGGATTAGGACCATGCTTCCGACAAGTTTGTATTTAAATCATATTGGATCAATGACAGTTCCTATTTATTTTACAAACTCAGATGGCGGAGAAAAAGAAGAATGTGCACTAGTAGACAGTGGTGCCACAGAAAACTTCCTGGATAATCGCACCCTTGAAAGATGGGGAGTAGGAACCAAAAAGCTTGAGGTACCAAGGCCAGTGTTCAACGTGGATGGTACTGAAAATCGAATGGGACGAGTAACGCAGTACTGTGTCCTGAACGTATCTATTGGAGAAGTGACGAAGAAACTAACCTTCTACGTCACTGAGTTGGGGTCAGACCGCATCATCTTAGGCTACCCATGGCTCGAAGCATTTGAGCCACAACTTGATTGGAAAAAGGGCACAATCGCTGAAAGCACACCAAAAATTATAATACGGACGACCTTCGCCCACTTCTTGAAGAAACTCATCGACACGGCCGATGCAACAAAGTTAGGACCTGCACGAATGAGGAAGATAGCATTCCTCCAGGAGGCAGCCTTTGGCGACAAGAAAACAAACAAAGCCCAAGAGTGGGCCATTAAGGATGCACAGAAGACGGCTAGTGAAAGCATAGCTGTTCAAGGCATACCACCTGAGTACCAGCGGCATGCACATGTGTTCGACGAGGAGGCAGCCCAACGCTTTCCACCGTCGCGAGGGCCACATGACATGAAGATTGAACTAAAGCCGAATGCACCATACGCATTGAACTGCAAGATATACCCACTAACAGAACTCGAGCGAAAGATCACACGAGAGTTTCTTGAGGAACATGAAAAGAAGGGGTATATCGAGAAGACAGCATCTCGCTACTCATCCCCCTGGTTCCTCATTGACAAAAAGGATGGATCTAAACGACCAGTACAAGATTATCGAAAGGTGAATGAAGTCACTGTTCCAGACGTCTATCCCTTGCCACGGATAGAAACGATCCTAGAACAATTGCACGGGAAGACACTGTTCACTGCACTAGATATTCGATGGGGGTACCACAATATACGAATACGAGACGAAGACCAATGGAAGGCAGCCTTTAAAACGCCCTACGGACTATTCAAACCAAAAGTGATGTTCTTTGGCTTGCGAAATTCTCCGGCAACCTTCCAGCGATTCATGAATGACGCCTTTGGAGATCTACTTAACAAATACCCTGGGAGGATCTTCATCTACATGGACGACATTCTCATCTGCACTGATAACATTGAAGAGCTTAGGGAGATCACGCATGCAGTACTAGATCGTGCACAAGAACTTTCATTATTCTTCAAACCGTCTAAATGTCACTTTGAGAAGGACCACGTCCGCTATCTGGGGATTGAAGTGCGAAACGGACAAATCACCATTGATCCCACGAAGCGAGACGGCCTTGCAAACTGGTCCACCACATGTCGCAATGTGTCAGAAGTCCGAAGCACCCTAGGCGTGCTCGGATACCAGAGGCCCTTCATTCGCGGCTTTGCAGAACTCGCACGACCCCTGACCGCTCTACTGAAGAAAGGCATCAAGTTCAATTGGACAGAAGAGTGCACCAATGCCGTAAAAGCATTGTTACAACGTGTAAAGGATGATCCGGTATTGAACAGACCGGATTACACGCGTCCATTCGAGTTGGAAGTCGATGCGTCCCAATACGCCACAGGAGCGATCCTGATCCAGCGCGATGATGAAAACAAACCCAGACCAGTGGGGTATGATTCACACACGTTCAATGAGGCGGAGCGCAACTACCCTGTATATGATCGCGAACTACTTGCACTAGTGCGCGGATTGCTTCGTTGGGAACACGTGTTATTGTCATCCCCATTTCCGATCAAAGTCTATACCGATCATAATAATCTCCGTTATTATCGATCGCCCTGGAACATCGCTAGGCGAGTGGCGCGGTACCTGAGTAAACTGGCGGACTTCAATTTCGAATTGATACACAAACCCGGCGCCACCAACCGAGCAGACGCCCTATCACGTAACCCAGCCATGACGGCAGGGGAACAAGACAATGAGGACGTGATTGTCCTGCCAGACAAGCTTTTTGCACAAGCAATTGGTCTTACCTCCCTCGAACAACGAGTTTGGGAGTGTCAAACAAAACATGAGGAGGAAATGCGTCGATGGACGGAAATCCATCAGATCGAACAGGACCATGAGGACCATTGGTGGAAGGCAGATGCGCCGGTTGTGCCACCAGATGATCAGCTTCAGAAAGACATCCTCCACCGTTATCATGATCACCCAATAGCCGGCCACCCAGGAATTGGCAACACATTACACCAAGTTCTTCAAAACTTTTGGTGGCCAGACGTTAAGCGCTTTGTGACACAATATGTCAAAGGATGCGCTATCTGTCAAAGCACAAAGCCAATGACACATCGACCACGTGTACCCTTGGCGCCCGTGGAACCCCAGGAACACATTGCGAACGTCCCCTATCAAGTGATTGCTATGGATCTGATCACGGATCTACCAGAGTCAAACGGACATGACTCTATATTAACAATCGTCGATCATGATTGCACGAAGGCAGCAACGTTTATCCCATGCGTCAAGAAAAGCAGTACAGAAGATATCGTCAATCTATACATCAAACACGTGTTTCCTCTCTATGGTATACCAAAGCGGATCATTTCCGATCGAGATCCACGCTTCACGTCAAATCTGGCAGAAGCGATCTGCACGAAACTCGAAATTAAGCAGAATATTAGCACTGCTTACCACCCGCAGACGGACGGACAATCGGAACGCGCC
This sequence comes from Lactifluus pinguis, assembly GCA_003313945.1. Taxonomy (NCBI): domain Eukaryota; kingdom Fungi; phylum Basidiomycota; class Agaricomycetes; order Russulales; family Russulaceae; genus Lactifluus; species Lactifluus pinguis. Next base: position 13,352 of record QLPA01000026.1, read on the forward strand.
AATCAAAGAGTGGAACAATACCTCCGAATCTATGGGAATGACCATCAAACAGATTGGTCAGATCTTCTCCCGATTGCACAATTCGTGCATAACTCATGGCCAAACGCCACCACGGGCTATACTCCATTCGAGCTCCTTATAGGTTTTACCCCAATGATTACCGCTCTTAGCGCCACCTCCCGACTTCCATATGTAACAAAACGTGCAAATGTGCTGGAAGAAGTACGAGAGAAAGCACGAGCAGCGATGCGCCATGCACAAACATTGCTACAGAAAAGATCAGAACATAAGCGAGGACAATGCAAATACCATGCATATCAAGAAGGGGACAAAGTTTGGCTGGAAGGAACCAACCTGAAGCTCACACATGGTAGTAAGAAATTAGCCCCTAAACGTTATGGACCGTTCGAAGTTCTCAAAGTCATATCACCGGTGGTTGTGCGTCTGCAGACCCCAGACCATTGGAAGATCCACAACGTGTTCCACACATCACTGATCACGCCGTATACTGAAACAGTGGAACATGGATCAAACTATGAGGAACTGCCCCCTGAACTAATTGAAGGCGAGGCAGAATATGAAGTTGAACAGGTGTTAGCAACGCGGCGCGTTGGACAGACTAAGACCAAATCAGGAAAACTAGAGTATCTATTGAAGTGGAAAGGCTATTCCGCCGCACACAACTCATGGGAGCCGGCATCACAAGTTAATGCACCAGAGTTGATCAAAACATTCTATAGGGCTCATCCAAAGGCTATAAGAGTCCTGATGATGCGACCAGAAAAAGCATCACCAACGAACTTCACTCCCACTCCAAACAATTGCCTTACTCCTCCTCTTCATACTCAGCCTCTTATTCATCATTTCGCTTTACCTTCAACCAAACCTCCAATTCACGTCCGCACCTGTTATATGTCCAATGCCTCGAACCCGCTCCAGCACGAACAACACCTCAGCATCCCACTCCCAGCCAGCCCAGAACGATGGGCCGGAATGGACGAGGGTTACCTACGCCCAGGCAGTAAATCGCCCAGCCACACCACGGTCCGATTCTCCTTACCCTCGCCAGATGGCAGTATTAACCCGTGGGCGGCGGAGCAGACAGAATTCGAGTTCCGAGTCCTTGAGAAACTCGAGCCGACCACCCCACCAACAGTGTCACCATCACGAGACACAACGAGGACCTGGTGGGCGGCAGTCGCCCCAGCCACTGAGGAGCGCCCCTCCGCGCCCCCTGCATACGACCTTCCATCAGCCACCCGATCCCTTCTCGCAAGAGTTGACACGTCCACCGCCCGAACCAGTCTTGCGCACTGTCATGAATCCCACCGCCCGCTTACCGCTCCGCCCGTTGCCCGAGAGCAGCGTACTCACTATGACCGTCACATTGACGGACCCCGCTGGCAACGCGAGGGGATTCATGACTGCGCAGCTACCTTCGAGTGCCCGGCTTGTATGGGACGGCACTTCGATACGGGCAGTGGCTCAGCAACCGACTCCGCGTGGGCAAGAGTTGCATATCCGTATGGAACGTACTGTGCCCGTTGCGATCGGATCGACCCTGGACACACCTACCGGCAGTGTCCGCTACACAGGTGGTGCGATTGGTGTGTGTCCTACGGACACACTGGAACAAATTGTCGACAGCCTCATGTCCAATGCCAATACGGTGAGTCGTGCCTCGTCCCCCTCGAACACGACTACTGGGGCGAACGATGCCCGTGGACCCACGAACCCCTCTCCTTCTTCCTCTCCCTGAATAAGGGGTACGAGTCTGATGACGAAGCGAAGGTGGGACTTCGCTCTAGAAGGGGGATGGTGTTATGATCGCCGGCGCATCATACACTTTCTCATCGCGTGCGCCGGGCCGCTTCGTTCCGTATGTGCTTCATTTATCTCTTACGTCAATGCCTCGTGTTTGGATGGACATCCGATCGATCTTACGATCGATCTCGCCTCCCTACATACGCCCCTTTACCTCACCGATCACTGTACGTCACCGCTTCTTTGATCGGACTTATTTAGCACCGTACTGCCGCAAGCAGTCT
>QLPA01000033.1:0-10373 GCA_003313945.1 Lactifluus pinguis
TGACTGAGACACTATTTTTTTTATCTTACCAGGGTCACCTTGGCCACCGTGGTGTTGGGCACGGGTCGTCGCGCTGCACCCCATTCACAGACCTGTGCTTCGCACCAGCAAGTAAGTACACTGCTCAGCCTCTCACACTCCCACTCAGGCATTTCTTACCCCTCAGATGTCAGCAGACGCTCTGATGCATTGCCCTCGGTTTGACACCACTTGGCGGCACTGCGGGCCTAGGTGGTCCCCACGTTCATTGAACAGTCCCCTGCTGAGCTGGACTTCGGCGCTTGGTGAGCTTATGCTCAAATATTCAGTACATACCCTCATGCTGTGCCGGTGCGTGTTCTTTATACTGATATATGCTTAGCTTATTCTGTTATGCAGACGACAGATCCCCTGAGCTGTGCCTCCCACGGCCTCCCACCGATGCGCCTAATCCACTGCCCGGAGGTGGACCAACTGATGCAGAACTCATGGGAGAGTCAGAATGCACCAATTAGCTTCATTTTTTATTCCTCTAGTATAGAAACTTTTACCCCCAATAATGAGTCTTTTTTACCCCCACTTTTGAGTTGTTTTTACCCCAAATTTTGAGTCATTTTTACTGCAATATTTTGAGTTTTTTCACCCAAAATATGAACCTGTTTGCTGAGTTGTTTTTACACATTATTTTGAGTTTTTAGGAACATATATAAATTGTCAAAAAAACCTGTTTGCATGTTAATTAATGCTAATTATTGAAGTTGTTTTACTGGCAAAAAAAGCCCTTCATATGAGTCATTTTAACTTGTTAAACAAGTACTGGGTTGACACTTTTAGTGACAAAATCAACGGGTGATTTGGACAGTAAATGACTCAAACGAACTGGTTTTAAAACGACTCATTTTTACTCAGTGGTACCAGTTAAGTGGGTTATAATTACCATTGTTTCAGATGCTTTAGAACCCGGAAAAATGGGTGATTAGAACCCGCTCTGGAGTACATAGTGCGCCACTTTGCGGGAATGGATGTTGCTCTTGGCACGGCTGCGGGCAAAGTTTGTTGGTGTGTGCCAAGCTATTTAGTTATCGATACGAGTCATTGATAAGGAAACGCCGGTACAGTGTCATGACTATCACCGATACCTGGTGATAGTGACCTTCTCGCATCCCATTATGATTTTTGCTTATCCCTCGCAGTCTGAGCCTTTCTCCGAAGATTACCTTCCACGATGAAAAACAACGAAAACGGATTATGAGAAAAGAGGACCCAAATCGGTTCTCGAGATGTCTGCATCTCTTTTCTGATCCTCACTCCCTTCTGGTATTCATTGTGTGTGGCATACGTAACAATGATAGAACCTGTAGACTAAACGTGTATCATTGTGCTGGTCGGCATCGCTCAAAATTAAAGAGGGAATATGAGTTTGTAATGCCGGGGCCATAGGATGAGCATAGATGTAAGATAGAGAGCCGACGAAAATTTTACGTTTGACGTATGAGGCAACATCTCCCGTCACCATCAGGCCAAGCCAGATGTACTGCCGCTGCTCCACATCAGCACGACCTGCAACATAAAGAAATTAACGAGGTTCCTGTCGAACAGAGGGTCGCAGAACTGATGGCGTTCCTTTCCCAACGTGACCACTTTCCCGCGAAACCTTTGACCGTGACGAGATCGAGCGCCTCGATTTCCTTGACACGCGCCTGTTTCCGCCGCGATCGCTTTGGCCCATCGCGCGGCGCTTTCATCCCGCTCTCGATAACGGCTTTCTCCTTCCCCGCGACGAGCACCTCGGAGATGTTCGTCACGCCCTTGTCCTCCGCGCCTCGCGCACCGCGATGCCGTCGACGGGCACGCGGACCAACCGCGCGAGCGCGCAGCATCGCGGGGTGCTCTTCAAGGGGATGGTGAGCTCTGCGAGGACGCCTGTGATGGACGTGTTGTCGCGCAGGTGAGCGAGATAGCGTCCGAAATGGCGGGCGCCAGCGAGGGGAAGCCTTCGTAGATCGGCGTTGCGTCCGTCACGGTGTCGCCGATGTCGATTACGACGTCTGAGAGCGCACCTAGTAGAGCTGTGCCATGGGACGACCTAGGATGCTGAAGGCGGCCACGTTGAAAAAACGCTCGAAGAAGATTCTGGGCCTGGAGAAGAGGGAAAGCAGGACAGGAGATGAGATTCGTTTTGTATGCGTCGAGCTGGAGTCCCGTAAAGAGGACGCACAGTACTTCCTGTGATTGTGATGTCGATACGGGAGTTTTATGTTGACCGACGAGGTAGTCGGTGACTTTGAGATTTTAAAGTTGGACGCGGCGCGGCTGTTGGACGTTGACAGGCCAAGCTTCCCCGGATCCCCCAGCAGACAGCCTCTAACTGTAATTCCCTTCAATGGACGGGTGCTGGACACGGAGGCCCTACACGAGCTGGGATTTCCTACAACACAACAGGAGATATTCAAGTGTGACCAAGTTGTGCACAGGTTATGCGAAATACTAACAATGGATGATGCTTGAAGAAGCTCATGATTAGTAGACCAAGGCTGACGCGGATGACAGAACTTTTGACCTATTTGTTCAGTGGTGAGAAGACGATTCAGTGAGGAGCAGATAGAATTTGTTACAACTGTCTCATATTCTTTGGATACAGAGCTTGTTCAAGCAGCTCAAGTTTGTGAGAGTAATTTGATCTGTAGTTATTTGTGGTACTATATCATGATCAATCGATGACTTTGCCCGTTACCACCGTGACTCACTGGCAATGCCTCCCGTTCCAATTGATCTCAAGATCAGATCCGCAGTGAAAGACCGACTGTATTCCCTTCCCCGTTCACATGTTTTCACATGTTCGCCTTGTGCTTCGAACCAGTGGTTTCCCTAAGAAGATTCATGGCCTTCAATGAGAGTCTCTAAACTGCGGGAGCGCGTGTGATTTCTGCATTGGTGGATAAGATAAAATGTGAGAATGCTGGTCTGTTTAAAAACCGTTCCGATAATGTACCGGCGGCCATCAGCGCATCAGCACTTGGGTGAAATCTCGGCGTTGATGGGCTATTCGGGGTATACAGACTCGTATATTGGATATCTGTGTAACATCAGAAGGGAAAAAAAAAAGATGAGTATGTATCATAGAACAAACAACATTATTTTAAGTTATGCACGCAAGTTACAAAAGCCAAATCTCGCTCTGACCCGATAAACCCGACCATTAACTATAAACACCATAAGTTGTGTTCCTACCTGATAGACAGCTCCGATGCCAGAGTGCTTGTAGAGAATCGGATGTTATCCGACGCGAGCCGCGCGCTCCCAGCGCCCAGATGCAACGTCCCACCCGCCCGTGCGCTCCTCTCCAACAGGTCGTCCCACCTATCTTCCTTCTCCTGCGACGTCCACGCTTGCTGCCCTGGACTCCCAAACTCTCGAAACGTGAGGCGCGCACCGGGGCCCGAACCCGTAGGCGTGCCAGAATTGGACATCGTGTGGGGTGAAGCCGACGACGCGCGCACCGTCGAGCCGCCGCTGCTGTGCGAATTGCGAGACTCGGCCGCGGCCGCGGCAGACAACCCTGGGGCCAACTTGGGATCGACGACGCCGCCCTGTTGTTGCTTCGCCGCTGCGGTAGTGTACGGGTACGGCCTGTTGCGCGGAGGTCGTGGTGGGGGCGCGTCGACCCTCTCAGGGGACGGTGCGACTATCCTGGGCAGCGATCGGGTGGGTACATGTCGTCGCGGGGAACGCACGAGCGACGGACGGCGGATAAAGCTATTCACGACATCTGCAACAGAGAATGTCGGTATATCTGGTGAGCTCCGCTTTCTCGTCCGCGTTTGCGTGGGTGAACTCGAGCTCTGCCGTTCACTGGTTGAGGGGTCGTGTCCCGGTGACGAGGAACAACTCTTTGCACGTGAGCGAGTATGCATGTGCGGACTCGGGCTTTGCGCCCGTGGGGGTACTGATACTGGATGTAACGAATGTGAGGTGGTGCCAATGATTGACGAGAACGAGGAGCGCGGTGTGTGAGAACTGGAGAAGAATTGTGTAGACGCAGGCTCAGAGGACTGCGGTGAGGACGATGTGCTGGGATCATTCGGGTGCGAGTTTGCATCGTGAACATGCGTGGATACTGGGGGCGTGCCAGTCGCAATGAACGGACGATTGTCATTGCTGAGCGAAACACCACGCTTTGGCGGACTTGAATCCATGAGATGACCCTTCTCACAGTCAGCCTCGGCACCGCTGTGCCCACCGGCGCTATCTGGGGTGGGAGCAGGCCACTCGAATGTGAATGGCGACACCGCCGGCAACAACTCTTTCGGTATCGCAGGCACTGGAGGTGCGGGGCCACCAAGTGGCTGGAAGCGCTCACGCAAGCCGGCACCGCTGATACGTTTGACGAGTTTCCAGAGCCTCCCACCCGCACTTGCGTCTTCCTTCTCCTGCGCCCTATCCTTGCCCTTGCCTTGCACCAAAAGGCTTGCCGAATCCGCTGCCGACTCAGTCGACACAAGGGGACCGGATCGTTGATCCGCCGAGGCACGAGGTTGATCCATCGACAGTCTGAGCGACTCGGGTTTTCGTTTTGGCCTTTGGGCATACGACGACCGTTGGCGCTCGTGTCTATTTGACGGATTGCCGCCCTTGAAATTGTTTCGGAGATTGTTCTTCTGCTCGCCTTCTCCACCAACATCCCCGGTACCCGTGCCAGAAATGGTGGAGAGGCCGCGCCGAAAGTGCGCTGAAACTTTTCTTGTAAGCGACTTTACAGGTTGGGACCCAGAACTTCGGTTGTGATCGCCACCAAGTATATCCTTGCCAATACCCATTGCGCCGATGCAGCTAATAGAGCCACCAGGTGTGGTTCGGAATGATGCATCTTCTTCGGCAGTCCGTGTTGTGATGGACCACGAGCTTGTTGGAATAATGGGCAATGCAGTCTCAGCACGCGCAGCGGCAGTAAAGGCCTCACGACGAATGTCCTGTTCCTTGTACGCTTGTGCAATGGCACCAGCAGGCGTAAGCCTGAGTGAGCCACGAGACGCTGCAGAGGTCGATCCAGCTGAGCGATTTCCGAGCACGCTTTGCAGTACGGTAGAGCGCTGGCTACGCGACGGAGTGCGTGAGGGAGAGGAGACGATTGACCGCAGCGGATATGACATTGATGAGGTCCGGCGTGGAGGTGTGGCTGACGTAGTAGCGTGCACGCGTCCAGACGCAGACTTTTTTCTGAAAAGGCTCCTTGGGCGCTGTTGTGGTGATGGTGGAGGTGACTGGGCGGGGGACCGATCAGAGGGCTCCGGGATGGGTACTATTGGAGAGCCAGTACATAGATTGACGTGATCTTGGATCCTGCTTTTGCTCGGCCATACTTCGCTAGGATTCGGTTGAGCACGAGGTGTGGCATGACACTCCGAGTCGGACGTGATGGAAAGGGTGGAAGCAATGCTTGGTGCAGCTGGCTTGCTGAGGAGACGCTTGACGTCTAGACGCGAGGGGTGTAGCAGGATTGATGACCGATCAAAAGCATTACCCTCAGAGAGATAGCCGGCCTGAGAAGTACTGGGGGAAGGATGGCGAGTGTCTGAGGGTGAAAGGTGGAGCTTGTTGCCGGGCAAAGAGATGTCAAGATACTGGGAGGGACGTGAGGTACGCGAAACGATGCCAGAGTCAGAGACAGAGCCAGTGTCGAAATATATTTTAGGGCGCAAGGAGGATGTAGAAGAGGAAGTGATACCAGGACGACGCTGTCCGAGATTAGACGCAGGCGCGCTAGACGATGGAGAACGATCATCGGGGGGTTGACTAGGAGGTGAGGTCGGCAGTGATTCAGATGATAATTTCAAATCTTGAATCGCTAAGTGATCAAGTTAACAAGGCAAAAAACGGACAGGGATAAACCGAGACTCATACAGTGTTCTCGCGCATCTAGCGCAGCCATGTGGGAAGGGGAGGAGGATGCAGCGGACGGGTCATGCCGGGTAGTGGGGACGTCGTTTGATGCCTCGGTACGGGGCGGAGAATGAGAGTGTGTACTAACGCGGGGTTGCGACGAGGCTCTGCGTGGTCCAGACGAGCGACGAGAACGACTACGGACACTGGCAATTGAAGACGATCGCCTGAGGCGAAGCTCGTCAACTTCTTGTCCTGGTGAAGTAAAGAACACCATGCGAGAATGCACTTTCGGCTAATAAAGAGATCAGGGAAAAAGACTGATGGTGAAAACAAGGCTGCATACGACAAGAAATAGAGAGATCGTATCTAGTCGGGACAAGCGTCAAGTGCGTTAGTGAACCAAGAAAAGCCTGTGAGTGGGATGAGTGGAAGGGATCATGATGAAGGGGAGATGACATGGCAGCTTACATATATTTAAGGTCCACGAATGTAGCGATGGCGGTGGAGTTGGCCGGAGAATAGAACGGAAAGGCGAAAGGGGTAAAATGAAGTGAGGATGTTCCGGACTTTCCGAGAGAATGAAGCACGCAGTGCAAAGATGGATGAGAAGTAAAGATTGGAAGAGTTAAAAGAAGGTGAGAAGAAAAAAAAAAAAAACTTAAGGAGAGTAATGAGCTGGACACGTGGTGGGGAGCGTTTACCGGTGAAGGAAGAACAAGAGGAGAAGGAGGGAGGGAAAGCAGAGAGAAAGTCGTGTTGAGATGAATGGGGCGGGCACAGCTCAAACGGTCGGTGTAATGTAACCAACGGAGATTCTACAGTACCTTTTCCCCCCTCGAGCTCACCTCGGGATAAGAAAAAAGGGAGAGGGGGGAAAAAGAGTGAGGCTAGCGAGGCGGTTTCGATAGCAACAAGAAGCGTGTGGGTTGTCTCTACCCGTCTCACATTCGCACTCACTGCCGATCAACGGCTTCCGTCCGAGCTCCCATGCGGCAGCGTGATATCGACCTCGTCATCGTCTTTAAAGCCAGTTCTACCTCTAATAATCACATTTCAAAAAATAAAGCAAGGATCGATGCTCAACACGCCGAAGCCCAATACACTCGTCTCCTCGAAACTCTTCGCCGTTCTGGCCTCTACGTCGTCGGCAGGCGTGGCGAACATCAAGGCCAACTGATCCTTCTCGTCTCCTGTTCCAATCAAAGACTTGAACACCTCTTGCAGCGTGAATGGCAAGTTCCATTTCAAGATCTTCTTCTTCTTCCCTCCTTCCGCTCCTAACTCGTCATTTCGACAGTCATTCAGACTTTCTTTATGGCCTCACCACATCCGCCTCCGAACTTCACCAGGATCCGAACACGCTAAAACCGGCCGAACGTCTACGCCTCGTCCACACTTATGTGACTGCTTCCCCTGCCGACGGCGGCCTTGGCATAAATCCTGATAATAACGCATGGTCTCGCGTGCAATCCATCATGGTTCTTCACGACCCGGAATTTAATGATGTCTGGATTCGCTCCGTGACAACGCTCGCAAGCTTAGCTCACATTGGACATGACCAACTTGACATTGTTCGCACTCAAGTATGTTTTTTCCGTTCCAAACACGTGTTCTTCTCTCACAATCATTCCAGTTTGGCGAGGCTGTGGCACTCTACTTTGCTTTTCTCGCTTCCTACACCCGTTCCCTCTTCTTTATCGCCGTCGTTGGTCTCATATGTTATTTCTTTCGCCAATCATACTCGATCACTTACTCCTCCCTCTTATTCCTTTGGTCCGTCGTCTTTGTCGAGTACTGGCGCATCCGCGAGCGTCTATATGCCGTCACGTGGGGATGTCGAGGCGCAGTTCGGGTCGAAAAGCATCTCCCGACATTCATCGAGGGCCGTCCCTGGTGGCAACGCGAACTCAAGATTCTCGCTAGTCTTCCGGTCATTGCCCTTTTTGCGAGCATTCTCGCTGTCCTCCTGACCATCATCTTCATATTCGAGGCTTTCGTCACCACTCTTTATACGGGTCCTGGCCACGAATACGTCGTAAGGTCATCATTTTCAGACCTTGATTCTTTGTACCTTACCCATCTTTCTTCTTTAGTCATTTGCGCCCACTGTCCTTTTCACCGCCGTAATTCCTCAGTTCCTCGCAATCTATCGGAAGTACGCACAAAAGCTGACACAATGGGAGAATCACGAACACCAGTCGAATTTTGATGCTTCTCTCACGACAAAAAGCTTTATTCTCTCTTCGCTCGTCTCGTACTCTGGCATGGCCCTTTCTGCCTTTCTCTATGTTCCTTTCGGCGAGACTGTCATGAACACCGTGCAACAGTCTCTGTCTCTGACCTCGAATACCGTCTCATCTCTTGGTTCCTTCTCAAAGGTCAATGGTATCATCAAAAAAAGTGGACATGCTCTCTTCGAGTCGGACACAAATATGGCACACGCCAAGCTCAGTAGCTCGCGTCTGCAGAAAGAGATGTTTGCGTACATGGTGACAAACCAGGCATCCAACCTCTTCATGGAAGTCTGTTTACCCTTCCTGATGCGCGCATTCGCTTCGCTTCGCGAAGGAAAGCTTCGTTCATCCCAGTCCAGCGGAAGCGCTGCTACACCGAAAAAAAAGCGTGTCGGATTTGACGACGAAACACCCGCGGCCGTGCGCAACGAACGCGAATTCCTCGAGCGTGTGCGCAGAGAGGTATCCCTCCCCCAATACGTCCTCTTTGAGGACTATGACGAGATGGTCACCCAGTTTGGCTACGTCGCACTCTGGTCTACAATCTGGCCGCTCGCTCCCTGTGGGTTACTTTTTTTTTCTTCATCCATCAACTGAGTGACTGACAATTTTTGTTGTACCTGCTCCTCCCTTCAGTGATGGGCGTACTGAATAATATCATCGAGTTCCCCTCGGACGCCTTCAAAATCGTTACGCACTTCCGCCACCCGATTCCAACGCGCTCAGATACAATCGGACCCTGGCTCGACGGTCTCTCCTTACTCGCCTGGGTCTCCGCCCTGACCAACGCCGCTCTCGTATACCTCTTCCACCCTACCGCAGCCTTCGCCGTCGGACTCCGCATCCCACTTTCCTCCTCCACAGTGGGTAGTGACCCACACCGCGAACAGCGACCCACGCAAATGCGCGACGCGGTCGTACGTGCACTTTTCATCGCTCTCGCTGCCAGCCACGGATACATCATCCTCCGCGCCGCGGTCCGCCACGTCCTCGAACGCGTACTGTGGATCGGCAGCGCGGAAAAGGCCCGTGTGGACGAAGCGACGCGTGAAGTCAAGGAACGGTATTTTCAGAGCAGGCAGCCTGCCACGGAAGAACATGCGTCTCTGGCCGTTCCGCCACCAGAGGATCCGTTTTGGAGTTTTGATGAAGGGATAGACGAGATTCGCAAGGGAATCAAAGAGATGTGATGATGCGTATTTGACTGTCATGTCGAGTTGTTCATTTAAACGGACGGTCTCTGCTCTTGGTTTTCTTAGCCAAAGGCTATAGGAGAAATCTATTGGCTCTCTCTTTACTTTATCCCATGTACCACCCTTGTATTTCATGCAGTTATATACTTCTATGATGCCCTCCATTTTTTCTACTCGATAATGGGAGTGCGCTGAACATCTCCCCGTTGTGTTACATGACCAGAGGAAAAAAGGACTGATTTCGTCTCCATGAATATAATTTTTGTACAGTAGCCACTTTCCAAGAAAATGTGTCAACAACATATGGAAGTTCTGAAAAAGAAAAAAAAATGTTTTGCAAATAAACGAACAGAAAGAAGCCTTCCACGAACCACTCGTGTGTATCGTCCTACCGTCATTCCTCAGCAACATCGCTCCATAGGGCCGTCATTCTTCACGCGCCCACGCTCGGCTCACCCACGCGCATCTGCGCAAACTGGCCCTGTAACCTCTGCCACGGCGCTTGGGGCCCGGCGGCGGCCTGTACATGACCGGCGCTCGCTGGACCCGAAGTCTCGTCATACTCCAGACCGCCGCCGGTCGAGCCGTACGGATTTGGCAACGAACTAGTGGACGAGTTCTGACGAGTGAGACTGCTGCCCTCCTGGCTGTTTCTGTTGCTGTTGTCGCTGTCGTTGTTGAGCGAAGTGGCCACACCTCTTGCTACAGCAGCAGCAGCCGCCGCCGCTGCCACTCCCGCTCCTCCTTGCTGTGGTTGCTGTCCTTCGCCTGGCTGCTGTTGCCCTTGTGGCTGCGTTTGTACCGGGGCAAGCGCAGGGTGCCCGTCCGTAATTCCAGGCACGGATATGAAGTACACCGAGCCAGTAGGATCTTCCCCCCCCTGGGCGTAGTACTGTGCCCATGCTTGAACATTCTGGTCTGAGTACGTGGCTGTTGGGTCAAAAACGAAAGGCGGGCCTGTCATCGCCTGCTGTGCTTGTTGCTGCGGCTGCGGGTCTGCTTGAGCTGGCGGCTCCTGCGATTCTGTTTGAGGTTGGGGTTGGGGCTGAGGCTGAGGCTGAGGCTGCTGCTGAGCTGCGACCTG
>QLPA01000034.1:0-23195 GCA_003313945.1 Lactifluus pinguis
CTATAAAATGAGCTGAGCCGAGCTGGCGAGATGGATCCGGTTTATGACTGGCTCAAGGTTGTCTACAACCCCCTTAGTCGTGATTTAACTGCTGGGACTTGTGTCCCGAGTCATTTATTTCAAGTCTATCATAGTCTCACATCAGCAAAACCTGTTTGGCCTTAAACAGGCTTAGCCACTGCTTAGTGAGGTTAAGGCAGCTTAGCACCATTGAACTAAGCAAATTGAAATAATCTAAGCTAATTAAGCATCACTAAGCCAATCTAATTAAATTAAGGAGTTAAGGATGCTAAGTACACAAAAATTGTCTAAGCAAATTAGGGCATGTTAAGCAGCACCACTGCATCGGTAAATTAAAATGGACTTGCCTGAAATTTTGGCTAAGTCATTATATTTACCCTTGTTTGCACAATAAGCGGCACACATCAGTAAACTAAAATGGACTTGAATGGAATTTTTGCTAAGTCATTCATTACATGCATATTTACCCTTGTTTGCACAATGCTGACTTTCCACTTGTGCCTCATCGTCCTTGCCCACGCCCATTTTGCCTTGTTCAATTTTCAACCTTTTTTTTTTTTGCCTCCATGTTGCCTTGTCTTCCTCTGTGTCATGTCCTTGCTGTCCGCATTGTTGTCTCCAGTTGCATCACCTCCAGTTGCCTCCTCATCCCCTGCCCTAGCAACAATTGGGCATCGCGGTGGCAGTCGCTTACGCAGGTGGGACACAAATCGCTGGTGGGTTTCACGCACTCATCACCTTATCGGCACAGCCACCCCACTCCTTCCGCCAAACCACCTCAAGCCTTACAGGGTTCCTGCTGGCTCAGCAGTGACCGTTGCTCCCAGGCCTATGTCACTCTCCCTGCCCCACCCACCAGCAAGCTGCCCCCCGCTTTTCTCCAAAGCCCGCGGAGAAACCCTCCAGTCTGTCAACCGCGACATCTCCCTTCCCTCGCCTCTCCTCTGTCGTCCGCCTCTCCTCCATCTCGTTGTCCGCCTCTCCTCCATGTCGTCGTTGTCGTTGTCATCGTTGTTCGCCCTCCTCCGTCTCGTCATCGTCATTGTCGTTGTTGTCCGCCCCTCGTCCCCTCCGCCCCCTCCGCCCCCGCTCATGGCGTCGCTAACGTTGGGTATTTCGGCTTGGGAAGGCGACAACCCTCCCACACATGCAGGTGAGCAGTCCGCCGCTTCTGCCTTCCTTGGCCATCGTTTCGTCGCTTCCGTGTTGTTGTCTCCAGTTGCCTCCTCATCCCCTGCCCTCTGGCAACGATTGGGCATCGCTGCGGTGGTCGCTTACGCAGGCGGCCCTGCCACCTTTTCCACCCACGACTGCGACTGCCACCGCACGCTTGGCTATAGTACCTGTCACGGTCCCTATCTCACTCTCGCTGAGTCGCTCCGTTTTTTTTTTTTGCATTTTGCATTTTGCTTATTTCTTTTTTTTTTTTCTGGCTATTGTGTTCGAAACATGCACACGCTGTGTAAGGTCAGCTGAGGCCGTGTCGCTGACGTTTTTGTGCCACACACTGCCCCTCCCGACTGTTACCACTCACCGCCTCAAACACCCGGGCCCGTTCACACCGTGTCAGGGTTCCTGGCGTTCTCGGGTATGCCCATGCCTCGGATTCATGAACGTGCGACCGATTGTGCCACCCCGCTTGCGCTCAGGCTGTTCCTCAACTCCTCATCTCGCACTTGCCTGTCACATTCACGTCCACGTCCACGTCCCCTCTGCCCGTGCAGCCACACACCCGACTCGCCCATCGTGTTCTGTGTCTGAAGATTCCCGAGGTGTGTTCATTTTTTTGTCACTTCGCTACTAGACCTTGCTACACCAGTTTCAACTCGATGATAACGTCCGGACACTACTTATCGCGATATGGGACGCGTTTAAATTTGCAAAGGACACGGACATTTTGACGAGCATCCAGCAGGGATCTACGCCGGCAAAAATTCTCGCTACAGTGTGTCTCCGAACCTGCCGAACTTATCGAATCGTACGCGAAGGATGTGCAAGTCGGCACATCCTCGCATCCGGCGCTCCCTCCCACTCCCCTGCCACATTCATGCCCGCTCTCCTCCGTCTCGTCGTCGTCGTCGTCATCGTTTGCCCCTTGTCCGTCTTGTCATCATCCTTGTCATCCACCCTTTGTATGTCTCGTCATCGTCATCATCATCTGCCCCTCGTCCGCTCCGCCTCCTCTGCCCCTGCTCTGGTGTTCCCAAGAAGCATGAGGTGCATCCTCTTTTTTTTACTTCCTGGTTTCATCCATTCTGCCACCTGTTGAACATCTGAGAACCCTGGCCTAGCCCTCCTGGACAGTAGCTTGGAGCCATAGTTTAGTTTAGTTTTTTGTACCCCTAGTATAGATGATTCCAATAAACATGCTTTTTGAACCTTTTTTGGCTTGTGGTGTGAACTTGTCTGCTTATTAAGTTACTCTTATGCTCTGGTTAACATGCTTAAATAGCTGCTTAAGTTCTGCTTAATATGCTTAGCCTAAGCAGCTCAGCTTAAACTAAGTAGATCCTCACCCTTGACAAGCAAGTAGCCAAATTTTAAGCAGATGTTAAGCAGAACTGCCTTAAGACAAATTTTTCCTTTGTTGTTCATTAGTCTTCTTAGACAACATTTAAGACATCTAAGTAAGCTTTAAGGGGCATCTAATATGATTTAAGGCCAAATGGGTTTTCCTGATGCACTTGGGACCGTCGGGGCAAACTCCGAGGTTAAACCGCCTGCAAGCTTCTGGCAAGCGAGGTCGATTGGCCTTCGCTCCGGATTGTGACGATGGGCCTTCTCCCGAGAACATTCCTCCAAAGATGAACTGTGTGTACTTGGAGTGAAAGGTTGGGGTGTCGCTAAGGAGAAGGCCGGCGCATTCGGCGACGCGAGTGCAGACTCGTCTGTCATACAGAATGACTCGTGCTGGAGATGGCCCAACTGCGATAAAGGTATTGATGATGTGTTGCCCATAGTCTTTGAGCTCTCGTGAATGGTGAGGGTAGAGAAACACGACGGCATCTTGGTACTGGTCCCAGGCTGTCGTCCAATCTCCACAGGACTTGATTTCTTTGGTGACACGGATACTGTCGGTGACAATGTCGAGCTCGCCAAGGCGCTGCACCGAACGCTTGGCTGGCCCGTCAGTTGAGAAGTGGAAGTTGAAGACGCGATTGAGGTCGACGAAGGAGTTAGAGATGACATCTCCCCATAATGTCGTGGGGAAATCTGGTCTGCCAGGATTCGAGAGAACTCGGCGTTTGACAAGGGCTGGGTTGATGAAACGCAGCCTTTGAGGTAGATTAGATCACGCTAGATAAGATAGCATTCAGTCGTTAGATAAGAGACTAATATTATCATGATCATAATTTACCTAGATAAGATAGCGCTAAGTAAAGTCGCGTGAGTCCAAATAAGGTAAAAGATGATGTAATGGTAGTACTCACTTCAGTCGTTAGATAAGAGACTGAAGTGATAACAGGTATGAAAGCTTCTTTAAGTACATAGAAGGAGCGTGCATTGGCCTAGGGCCTCAAACAATAAATCTACAATTAAGACAATAGTTCCATTGTCCTTTCTGAGAGAATAGGGAGCGTGCACAATGGTAAAGGAATGTATTTAATCAATTATCTACAAGTATCTACATTGTACACTTGAACCGGTAAGATCCGGTCTGTGAAACTGTCCGTACTGCCTGGGAATGTTCCCGCGGTACCAGCCCGTCTCAACATGGGTCCCGTCCGTAATTCTCCTGGAGCTTGGCTGTGACAGTTGAAACGTCAACACGTGGTTCCCTCCTGCGTTTCTCGAACTCGAGGAGAGACAAATCAATTTTCTCTGCTCTCCCGTCGTTGGAAATGTTGTCGTCTTCTCGTTGCCATTTTCGCCAGATAGGGAGGACTTCCCACTCCTCATCATCGGAGTCATCGGCATGCCAGTCAGGCTTGACAACTTGCGATGGATGTTGTTGGGGAGCATCTCTGGCCGCCTGGTCGGTTTCCCGGTGGACGTCTTCAAGAGAATCGATGTAGGTGGCGACCGACCGTTGGATGTGGTCGTGTGCAGAGAATCCGGGCTGTTCGCACTCAACCTCGGCTCGCTGAAGGATCCTAAGAACTGCCTCTGTTCTGGATATCCTATCACGGCGGAAGTTGGCAACGATCTGGTCGCATGCTTGTATAAAGGCTGCGGCAATTGGAACCTGTCGGACATTCTGAGCAGGAGGGATGGGACCTCCCGTGTCCGACGGTTGCATCTCTTGTGTGTGCGATGCGGTACTCTCATTTTCAGGCATATGGGATGATTCGTAAGATGGTTGGAGATGATAAATGACAAAAAAACGAAGAATGTGGGTGACTGCTGACGAGGTGCAAGAAAGGGACAAGGAGAGGGCCCCTGAGCAGGCAGGGACTTGCACCTTATATCAGACAAGAGGATCCCACAAACCCCGACGCTGCAACAACCGTCACTGTCAGGGGCTTGACCCTTGACTGAAACCCGGGCCCGGTGAGACAATGTCTGAGCGTGGGAAAGGAGAGTGGATGCAACATCCTGGAAGAGATAGACTGTCTGGGGGCCGGTCCAGGCCAGAGCCACCCCCATTTTGGCCGGCCTGGACCGTGGCCCTCAGGGCCGGTCCAATCTGCGCTTGGCCCTGGCCCAGGAGGGCCAGTCTGATGCTGACCCCGGACCGACCCCGGGTTGGGCCAGGGCCGGCCCGGCCCCGCCCACCAAAATGCATCGAAATTTCCATGAAGTCGAAATATACACGCAAAGGCAGTTCAGGAGTAGATTATGGGAGGAAAACGAGTCACTGGTATCATTCCCTATTCTTTGTGGTGATTTGGCCCCTTTGTGTGCTTTAAATACATCTCTTGCCACTCTTGGCCGACTGTGTACTGCAAAGTTGAATGTATAGTACCAAACAGCACCCTAATGGCAGGTAAAGGAATAGCTACTGCCGGTGATGAGTCTCAGCAAGTGAGACAGAGAGGAGAGAAGAAAGCGCAGTGTAAGTTACTGTGTAACTACCAGTGTGTAACCTGGAACGCTCGACTCGGAAGCCTCGAACCGTCGAACGCGCTGGAGTGGCAGAGTCCCACGGAACACCGCAGATATGTAGCTTTGATTGCCGGTGACACTGGTGATGATGGGAATTGAAGGAGACTGCAGAGGTAACGGCGGCGAGCCTAAATCATAATAAAATGTTAGGTTGTCCTTGGGTGGGGAAGGGAGTCAAGGGACATACCTTGAGCATGCCCGTCCAGCTCCATAATGGCAGGTAAAGGAATAACTATTGTCCAATGAGGGCTCTCAGCAAGTGAGTTGGCCATGGCAAGAGAGGGAAGAAGAAAGCACAGTGTAACTGTGTAACCCGGAATGCTCGAACGCACTGGAGTGGTGGTGGTGTGATGTTCCATGGCACACCGCAGATGTGTAGACTTGATCGCCGGCGATGCTATCTGATTGAATTCAATAACAGTGATGATGAGAATTGAAGGAGACTGCAGAGGTAACGGCGGCGAGCCTAAATCATAAGAAAATGTCAGGTTGTCCTTGGGTGGGGAAGGGACATAATCACACCTTGAGCATGCCTGTCCAGCTCCGAGTCCATAATGGCAAGTAAAGGAATAACTATTGTCCAATGAGGGCTCTCAGCAAGTGAGTTGGCCATGATGAGAGAGGAAAGAAGAAAGCATGGTGTAACTGTGTAACCCGAAATGCTCGAACACGCTCGAGCGGTGGTGGTGTGGTGGTGTTCCATGGCACACCGCAGACGTGTGGACTTGATTGCTGGCGACGCTGTCTGATTGAGTTCAATAATGGTGATGACGAGAATTGAAGGAGACTGCAGAGGTAACGGCAGCGAGCTTAAATCATAAGACGATTTGATGTGTTATGAGTAATCGATGGCGATATGATGAGCAGTATGACAGCGATGAAATAAAACGGGACTCAGACACAAAAGCACTTCCTCAGCATCATATCTTCAACGGTCCCCCCTAGATAGTCACAGTTGACCTTACATGATGAACACGAGGTTGTTACTCAATATATCGAATGTTCATTTGTCCACAACTACTACTGTATGTAGTCCACATCCATGTCCATATCACTATCACTGCAAATGAAATCTCCCATATACTTCTTCATGATACTATCTTCTGCACTGAGTCGCCCATCCAGATATCCAGCACGAAGCTTCTGAACACTAGCAAACCTGAACTTCGTCATGTTCCAGCGTCAAGGATCATCGGTACGTGCGGAAAGTGAGAATGATCGCTCAGCGATACATGTGGTTGCCAGAATCGCCAGATAATCGTGTGCCATCAAACGAAGGACCGGATACTCAGTCTGGTGCTAAGATAGCATATATGAGTTGTACAAGTAACACGACGTAAAATAAAATACTTACCCCCCACCAAGGGATTGGGTTGGGACAATCCTCACGCCTCAAGCACGGCTGGCTGAGATAACGATCGATCTCTACAAACGGATCAACAGTCAATGCCAAGTCCAAATCAGTGTCCAAGCCCTTCTTTCTCTGCTTCTTCTTAATCAAGGACACCATCCACAAGTCAGTAGATGAAAGAGCTAAAAGGTTATCAGCATTCAAATTGATGTCAATGAATAAGTCTACATTTACCAGATTGTGGCGGCAGTGTTTGGGATATCGAGGGTGCTCGTGCCAACTTTGACTGAGAGGCGTCGTACTTTTGTTTATATTTGAGGAACTAAGATGTTGGGGTTTACGATGAGTCCGTCGCTGAAATTTGACTGGTGTACCTGTGATCGAAAGCACTGCATTCCCAAATCGACATACTTATCGTCCCACGCCGCGCAGAGATAATCCTTCTTGAGGACAGGATCTAGTACTAATAAGCGTGTACTGCCATAAGTGTTCGTTAATGAGATAAAGGTTGACAACAAGACTTACCATGGGCAATAAAATAAACATCTGTGTCGTCGGCGCGGCGATAGTACTTCTCTAGCAACTTGATTCCAGCTAGGAGAGCTTCGTGCACAGGCTCATATTCATCCTCCTCAAGGAGGTCCTCCCATTTCGACATCAGATGTTCTAAGGTGGGCAACACTCGAGTACACGTGGCCAGGCTCTCATTTGAGAGTTTGTTATGTTGCGCGGCAATGACCTAATACAAAACAATCAATTGAATTCTAATGATGATGAGCACGGAAACAAACCTTGAGGCATCTGTGCATGAGTTTTATGAGCTTCCATTCCGCAGGTGTGAGGAGATAGTCCTGCCAAGTTTTGTTTTTGAGAGGTGGAAGATTGTCATTGGCATCCGCGGTACGGCAGAAGTAGTCAATTGCCTTTCAAATGGTATGAGTAACATGAGATGAATGACCAATTATTGACTTACCCTCTGCACCGCGAGTACTGACTCTAAGCAATCAGAGAGGCTACCCCACCGCGTACAGACCCAGAGCCAGAGCTCGATTGGCTTTATGCCACAGGCATTGCAGGCCTGGCGGAGGTACTCGCGAACGCCCTCACTGGACATTCACACTTGGTTGACAAATCCCATAATCTTCCCGAGCGTGTCACCGGGATCATAATCAACGGTAGTGGTGGCCAGCATGGCTTCCACATCATCAGGGGAGGCATCAATGTCCGTTGAAGTGTTGATATCTTCGTCATCATTATCAACATTCTCTGCGTCACTCCACTCATCGCCGTCTTCATCATCGATATTCTCACGGGCAACACTTCGAAGGTTTTGTTTAGTCCTTGTAAGAGAGGGAACACCCAGGGCCTTAATAAAGTGGTAGGCGGCACGGTGCATGGAATGGTCAATGCACCTGAAGTACGTTAGCATGAAGGACAAAACTACAAAGGAAGGACTCACAAGACCCAGACTTGCTTCGGGTCCAGGCACTTCCGTTCCGGATCGAGAATTTTGCAAACCGTACGCACAGCCACGTCATTTGCGCTGGCCCCATCGCCAACCATCCAACCAAGCTAAACACAAGAATTACGTATTGTAAAGTGAGCAGCAGAAGAATAGAACATACCTTTGTGTCGAGGCCGAATTTATGAATCGTTGCTACAAGATCTTCGCCAATCAATTGGCCAGTATGCCACCCCAACAGTGAGTTAAACTTGATCAAGTGGTTCTTGAGTTCCCAGAGGGAATCGTCACCAGGAGGGGAATCAATGAATGAGATGCTGAAGGAGGTGAAAGGTCGACATTTGCCACTAGACCAGCCATCCCACACTATGGAGACCTTCGATCGAATGTGCTACATATTGGTTAATAAAGTAAAGACACGTCGTAACAGTACTTACTTTGATGATATCAACTGTCACGTTTTCGAGATAGGCCACCTTGGTATCAACGGCAGCCGCGATGACAGTCTTCCTGGGGATTTTTGCATCAGCGATTTTGGGATTGAGATATGATACAAGGCCCCAAAAGGCAGGGCGTTCAACAAAGCGAAAAGGCTGGAGAATAGTTATTGGTTAATGCTGAGTGGTGAGAGGGGAAGACATCAAGATGCACCAAATCGCAAGTCACAATGAGGGCGAGCAAATATTCTTGAATCCCATCCTTTGTGACTGGGAGATTCTGAGATGGCTTTGCCATCGTTTGCACGTAATTTCCAATGGACTGTTGCCTAGGATCACTACGCGAATTATCAGTAAACGAAACCTGCTGGGTCGCTGATAACTCACGGTTTGGCTGAGCCGGGTGGAACCCAGCCTCGAGGGAACTTGAGAATATCCGGTGTAAAGCCGTTATCGATGCAAGTAGTCCAGTAGTTGTCAGGATGGCAGCTGTCAAGTCAAGTTAAGAGTACGAAGGAGACTGAAAGAAAGAAAAAAAAAAAAACATACCGCCAGAGATGACGCCATCTCGACGTAATGTTACCTACAAAAAAAGCACCACTTTTTGAGCCACCTCGTTCCCTGTAACATGTAAGTCATCGTTGAAAGGAAATGTAAATGAACTTACAGGCAAAACTTGCAGTACCAGCCTGCCACACTGGTTTTCTTGGTGGGATGCATACCAGAACCAGGCCTACCACAAAGGCGAAGGTCTTTTGTCGGATCTTTAAGCTGGGTCCGGTTTTTCTATTGTTGTCCAACCACCAACCACGAGGGAATAAACAAACCTTGTTTATGTCTGTATTGCTGCTCAATTCCTCCATCGCATCAGATTCCGCGTCAACACTTCCGTTTTCTTTTTGTCGCTTGTAGAATGTACGACTCTTCGCCTTTGGGACTATCTTGACACTGGCATCATCATCTGAGTTGACAACACCCATGGCCATGTCCTGTTCCTGCCAATTGCCAGTGATGATCAGGTGCTTACTTCAATAATTAAGGGCTTACTCTGGATTTGAGACCTTTGGGTCGTTCGCGTTCGCTATCCCCGAAATCGGACTCGGCTGTTTCAAGTTCACTCTGATACTGTCTTTTCTGAAGGCAATTCGAAGGTTGTTCAGATTCGGATGGTGAGTACACCCAGTCTATCTCGCTCGCATCCTTTAATGTTCCGTCTTCCCGTACTGCGTCTCCATCAGGTCTAGGTGCGACCTTCTTGTAAGCAGCCCGGTCTTTCTGGTTTATATCTGTGTGGCAAGGAGGGCCTCCATTTGTTAGGACTCAGGCTACTCGGGCGAGGGAAGGGAAAGGGTAATAAGATGTGTGTACCTTTCTTTCGCTCACATAACTCTTCTGACACCGTCGCTGGGTAGTCTTGACCCTGGACCCGCTTTGAAGGCTGCAGCCTTCGTGAGCCTTCAACGATAAGGCTTGGGTCGGGTCGGTCGTGCTCTCCACAAGCCATGAAAAAAAAAAAGGTGGGTTGAAGGCCGCCAAACAGGACAAGCACTTCGCAACAAAGGCGGAGATCAAACTCGAGAGGGGAAGGCTATGGGCAATTGCGGGATTATAAGTCGGAGGTATGTTTTCATCATCTAGTCAAAAATCGCAGACTTCAAGTTCTACTAGCAAAGTTTATTTTTCTTTCCCTGTTCGGCCACTCAGTGCTCAGCAAGAGCTCCCCCGCCCACGCTCAGGTCCCATGCGAGAGCAATACATGCGGACTGGTGAAGGCTACGTTTACTCTATCGTGTCACAGAAGATCGACATGGTGACGTCACAGAAGATCGACACGGTGAAGGACGGGGAGTCGGGGACTTGCTCCCGGTTGCCAACAAGTATGACCCTGAGTTTGAGCTTCAGGTCTGCATGAACGGTACGTCTCGTAAAACACTTTCAGATGGCACAGTTGGGGCTCATGCTGTCATACCAGGACGCCCCAATCGTGTTCGCGTTATGGAGACATCAGCTGAAGAGATCCCTCACGCATACACCTATTTTTGAATTTTTTGTCACCCTCCTAGTGAAATGCTACCTTAGTATCCTTATGCACCACCTTATCCTGTACCCTAGGGGACCACATTCCGGGGTGTAATGTGTTTGATTTTTTTTTTTAAAAAAGGCACACCTATTTCATGTCCGCCGCCTTTGTGACCAGGTCCAAACTTCAACTGCAAGGGGCAACTAATTTACTAAGTGTTACTCAGTCTTTGGCCCTCTGGTAGAGACACAAAGTCTCGATAGTACTAAGTAGTAAATAGGCTATGGAGTAATAAGTAGCCCTAAACTGCTCTCACTTGGGCTGTGCGTGCAGGTACTCTGGATAGGGGCCGACCCTAAGGGCTGGTCCTAAGCGTCGATGGCCCAGGACCTGCAAATATGCATAGGGCCGCCCTGGTGCTGGCCCGACCCTTGGCCCAGACTGACCCCATCCGGGCCGGCCCTAGGGCCAGGAGGGCCAGGCCCGGCCCCTGGACAGTCTAGGAAGAGACCTAATCTGTGTACTAGAGATGAGACACAGAAAAGGGGTAAGGTCTGAGGTCACCTGTGCAGGAAGACCAGAGAACAAGGAAGAAGGCTGTGCTACCAGAGTGAGACACAGGCAAATGGCGGAGAGGGCTGTCACCCACCAAAACAGGTGAGCCAATTAGACTTATGTAAACAAAGTTTAAAGTCAATATAATTCGTTTACAATGGCAATTATAATATTGTCCAATTATAAACCCCTTCCCAATTTTGCAACATGCTCGTAAGCATTTATCCGTGGTCTTAAAGGGGAATCTTCCTCACCGGTCTAACGTAACTTCGGTGGGGCCGTGGGAACCAATTGCTGTTTTCAAGATATGAAATACAAAAAGTTTCCGCGCGCTCCAGTCCCTGGTTTACAGCACCATGACGGCCAGCGTACATATGGTTCCTGATTTTTGCCCATATGCACAGCATCAGTCATTGTGCGCCAACTTGAGTGACATGCACAGCCTCTGTGGGTTCAAAGTTATACATTCAAACTGATGCTCTTTCTCCCGAGGTACGTCCAGCCCCTGCAGCTGAACTCAGTGCTTGCTAATTTCGAACTAGGTGCATCTGACAGTCCATAAATCATCCATCTTTTCAACGATAGAAGATACTCGTATTGTCCTCTATGCGTCAGCGGAACGTGGTTTTCAATCAAAGGGACCCAGGTACGTCTCATGGCCATGGACTGTCGCTGAAGCAACCACTGACCTTGAGGAAGGCATGATTTTTTTCACACGTGTGACGATCGAGTCCTTCCCTGACAACGTCCTCCTCGACATCTTCGACTTCTATCGAATGTCTCCAGACATTCCCTATCAGGGGTGGCATGTGCTGGTTCACGTGTGCAGAAGATGGAGATACATCGCGTTTGCGTCGCCTCTTCGTCTTGATCTGCGACTGGAATGCAATGCGAACACGCCCGTGGAGAAGACACTAGATGTCTGGCCACGCGCCTTTCCTATTGTCATAAAGGAATTGAGATTGAGACTCCCTCTCAGTGGAGTTAGCATTATTGCCGCACTCGAGCATCACGATCGCGTGTCCGAAATCGATCTCTATACGACAACTACTCTCTTGAAGCGACTCTACAAAGTGATGAAGAAACCATATCCAGTTCTGACCCATCTTCACCTCAAATTTGATAAGAAGTTGGCACCTAAGGCTCCTGATACCTTCTTGGGTAGATCTGCCCCGCGTCTAAAGTATCTCAACTTGATTGGTATTCCCTTTCCGACACTACCGAAACTCCTTCCATTTTGCCATGATCTTGTCACTGTTCACCTGGAGGAGATACCCATTAGCGGTTACATTTCACCCGAAGCTATGGCCGCGGCCCTATCTGCGTTAACTAAGCTTAAATTCCTTCACATCATATTCGAATCCCCAGCTTCTTTCCCTGATCCAAGAAACCGACCTCCGTCTTCATCGACACGCGTCATCCTCCCCTCTCTCACTCGTTTGGAGTTCCGCGGTGCTAGCGAGTACTTTGAGGATCTCGTGGCTCGAATCGACGCTCCTGCTACTATTACAGTCTACACACGGTTCTTCAATCAGCTCGATTTTGACATTTCACATCTCCTCCAGTTTATCGGTCGCACACAGATTCCCTGGTCCTTCGAGGAAGCGAAGTTGTACTTCGTTGATCAGTACGCCTACATCAATGTTGGTCCTCGTGATCCATTGGGAGGGAAGGAATTTCCGACCGCCCTATCTATGTCGATATTGTGCCATGCATTGGATTGGCAGGTTGCGGGTGTAGCTCAAATATGCGGCATGATTTCACCTTTCCTATCCAACGTAGAACGGCTTCTCATCTCTAACGGTTATGGTGACTACATGAATGAGGTATTTTCGAAAGACTACGTGGATAACCCCCAATGGTTGGAAGTTTTCCATGCATTTTCGGCTTTGCAGTATATGCGTATACCGCCCAGACTGGGTGAGAGTATTGGATCTGCGCTGCAAGAGCTCACTGGGGAAAGGGTCATGGACGTGTTGCCTATGCTGCATCATCTCTACCTCCCATCCAGTTCTATATCCATGCGGCAAGCTATTGAGCCATTCATTTCCTCGCGCCAGCATTTCAATCACCCTGTCGCTGTCCATCTCACAGAAATGGATTGATAGTCAGGAGTCTGAGTTAATGTTGACGGGTCCTCTACCAACACTCTCCACTTCTCGTTTTGTTAGTACCTGTCCTTATTACCGTTCCCCGCCCCTCCCAGTCATTCCCACCTCCCCACAGCAGCTCTCTGCAGCTTCTGATATACGATAATCGGGCGACCCGCACTTCATGACTCAGATTAGGAGAAAATCAATTGGAGTTCTATATACTGACATTGGGGTTGTTCGGGAACTTCGGACATAAATAGTGACATACGTCCATCGCTGGACCTGGCCATGTAATATTTGGTTGTTTTTCCACATGTATTCATTTCATGAGAAAATTTACCGACAAAACACTACGGGCAACGTTTTGTCGGGACGCAAAAGTCTATTCAAAAGACGGAACTTCAATGTGGTGGTAGCAGATCGAGTTACTCGTCTCACGGCCCTCACCCACTCCACGAATCATGCGATATGATCGCAACCATAAAATGCTAGAAGCTATATCGACAGATGGCGAAGAAAGGGACTCGGACACGGGTTGACATTAGGCGTCGTTCCGAATCCTCCCCCCGTGGGAACCCAGGGGGCTGCTTTCAAGAAATGAAATGAATGCGCGGTCCAGTCACTTTTTTTACGGCACCATGACGGCCAGCGCACACATTGTTCCTGGGTTTTCCTGTACTGTACTGTATGCACAGCATCCGCCATGGTGCGCCGACACGACATGCACAGCCTCTGCAGGTTTTCAGTTATATATTCAAGCTAATGGTATCTCATTGATGTGTTCTCTTTTTTTCAAGTACGTCCAGCTCCGAGTCCTGATCCCTCGCTGCAATAGCAGCTGACTTTGCGCTCACTAATTTTGATCTAGTCGCCCCCGACAATCTATCTACTATCCATCTTCTCAACGAATACTAGGAGTGACTAGCAAGGTGACTAGTATCGTCATCGGAAGGTGGTTTTCGAACAACGAGGAGGTCAAGGTACGTCTCACAGCCATGGACTGTCGCTGAAGCAACCGCTGACTTGGGGAAGGCCTGAATTCTTTCCCTATGACAATCGAATCCCTCCCTGACGATGTCCTCCTCGACATCTTCGACTGCTATCGAACGTCTCCGCACATCCCCCATCATGGGTGGCATGTGCTGGTTCACGTGTGCAAAAGGTGGAGATACATCGTATTTGCGTCACCCCTTCGTCTCAACTTGCGACTTGAATGCAATGCAAACACACCCGTGAAGAAGACGTTAGATGTCTGGCCATGCACCCTTCCTATCGTCATAGAGGAATCAAGATCGCGACTCCCTCTGAGTGGAGCTAACATTATTGCCGCACTGGAGCATCACGATCGCGTGTCCGAAATCGTTCTCTATACAACAACTACTCTATTGGAGCAACTCTACAAAGTGATGGAGAAGCCGTATCCGGTGTTGAGAAATCTTCACCTTGAATTCGAGAAGTCGGCACCTGTGGTTCCTGATACCTTCTTGGGTAGATCTGCCCCGCATCTAAAGCATCTCAGCTTTTTTAGTATTCCATTTCCGGCACTACCAAACCTTCTTCCATCTTGTCATGGCCTTGTCGAAATTCAACTCGCGAACATACCCAATGCCGGTTACATTTCACCTGAAGCTATGGCCACAGCCCTATCCGCGTTGACCAAGCTTAAAGTCATTCACATTGGATTCGAATCCCCAGCTTCTCGTCCCGATCCAACAAATATACCTCCTTCATTGACACGCGATGTCCTCTCCGCTCTCACCCGTTTGGAGTTCCACGGCGCTAGCAAGTACTTTGAAGACCTTGTGGCTCGGATCGACGCTCCTGCTACTATCTCCATCTCCACAGTATTCTTCAATCAACTCGATTTTGAAATTCCACATTTCCTCCAGTTTATCGGTTGCACACGGATCCCCAGGTCCTTCGAGGAAGCGAAGCTGTACTTTGGTGATGAAAGCGTCCTCATCCACTTTGGTCGTCGTGTCGTGACCCAACGGGAGGGAAGCGATTTCAGATCGCTTTATCTATCAAGGCATTGTGCTATGCATTGGATTGGCAAGTTGCGTGTCTAACTCAAATATGTGGCAAGATTTCGCCTTTCCTATCCAATGTAGAACGGCTTCTCATCGCTGCCAGTGCCAGTGACTCTGACCACGGGAGTACATCGGAAGTAGCGTTTTCAGATTGGAAAGACTACGTGGATAACCCTCAATGGCTGGAGCTTTTCCAGTCATTTTCGGCATTGCAGCACATGCGTATACTGCCCAGACTGGGTGAGATTATTGCATCTGCGCTGCAAGAACTCACTGGGGAGAGGGTAATGGATGCCTTGCCTATGCTGCACCATCTCTAACTACATCCCCGCTCCGCATTCACGCAGCAAGCTATAGAGCCATTCATTTCCTCGCGCCAGCGTACCGATCACCCTGTCACTGTCCATCTCACAGAAGGAGACTGATTGTCAGGAGTCTGGATTAAAGTTGATGGATCTTTCTCAATGCTTTCCACTTTTTTTCTTCGCTAGTATCTGTTCTTTATTACCATTCCACACGTTTCCCCGTGATTTCCACCTCCTCACAGCAGCTCACTGCTGTTTCTTGTATTTTGATGTACGGTAATTGGGTGGCCCGCACTTTGGTGGCCAGGAGAAATATCGATCAAGGTTATCGTTGGACTAACACCGAAGTCTGACATAAACGTGCATGAACAGCCGCGGCACAACTAGCCATGTAATATCCGGTTGATCACCTCAGCGAACTATTATAGTCATTTCATGAGAAAAGTAGCAACTCCTCTACAAAACACTGCAGACAGGAACACAAAAGTCTATTCAAGACATGAAAAACACGGAACATGGAGGTACTAGGTAGTAGGCGATCAAAGAGGGGAAAGAAACGAACTGAACTTAACACTAAAACGTTAGCGAAGCTATATTGACGATGGCGATGAGGGGTCACAGGTTGTAAACAAGAAGCAGAGGGACAGGGAGATAACTTGAGAATCGTATCCTGCCAGTCATCTAGGCCATGTAGGAGGCTCCTGTCTATAATGAGCACGGCGGTTCGCGGATTGTGGGTTCGTTCCTTCAAGTTGAACTGTGGCACTGTGGCAACATCGTCGCCAAAATTGGGAGCACGGCTTAATCGTCCAGAATGAAAACCGACCATGTACGCATACGAGGTAGGGTTGTGTCAGCATGAGCACAGAAAAAAAGGGCACGTACTGTATCACCTTGCGTACCACAGAAAAAAAAAAGGTGCCCGTGAGAATAACTTATTAAGTGCGAGACCATCACGTGATCGTGCCACGGTCCGTCGATCGAGTTAGCCTCTTTTTTCCCAAGTGTGTTTACCAACTGAATCTTTATTCACAGTCAACTCCATGGTGCATCTTCACACGTTATTGCTCTATGATGTCTAAAACTGGAAAGTATTATCGAGAGGCGGTTTTAAAAAAACCAGGTACGTTTCAAAGCCAGGGCCGCCTCAGGCTCTGAAGTAAGCACTGACCTGGATTGAGTAGGTTTGATATCTTTGCCATGCGTGACGATTGGATCCATCCCTGACAATGTCCTCCTGGACATCTTCGACTTCTGTCGATTGTCTTCGTCTATCATGATTTCCCATCAATGGTGGCATGCGCTTGTGCACGTATGCCGAAGTTGGAGGTACATCGTGTTTGCGTCACCGCTTCGTCTTGGTTTGCAACTTGAATGCAATGCAAACACCTCCATTAAGAAGACGCTGGATGTCTGGCCACGCTTGCCTATCATCATAACCGAATTCAGACCGAAACTCCCTCTCGGTGGAGCGAATATCATTGCTGCCCTCAAGCATCACGATCGTATATGCAAAATCTCTATCTCGTCTACATCAATTACTTTATTGAAACGGCTCTACGATGTGATGAAGAAACCGTATCCATTTTTGACAGATCTTTGCCTTGCATTTGATAACACATCGGCACCGGTGATCCCTGATACCTTTCTGCCCCACGTCTAAAGTATCTCAGCTTGTCCGGCATTCCATTTCCAGCATTTCCAAAGCTTATTCTGTCTTTCCACGACCTCGTCGATGTCCGACTCTGGAAGATGCCCAATACCGGTTACATTTCACCCGAAGCGATGGCCACAGCCTCGTCCGGGTTGACCAAGCTTGAAGTCCTTCACATCCGATTCGAACCACATTATTCTCGTCGCCCGGAACAAATCAACATACCTCCAGAGACACGCGTTGTTCTCCCCGCCCTCACCCTTTTGAGGTTCCGCGGCGGCAGCGAGTACTTTGAGAACCTCGTCGCTCGGATTGACACTCCTTCTATCAGCTCCGTCCAGACAGAGTTTTTAAATCGGCTCGATCACGATTTTGACCTTCCGCACTTCGCCCAGTTCATCGGTCGCACACAGATTCCTAGGGCCTTCCAGGAAGCGAAGCTGGGATTCAATAACCACGCGGCCTCTATTAGCTTGGGTCATTATGATCCGCCGGGAGAGAAGGAATTTCAAGTCGCTCTAGGTATCCTGATATTGCGCTATGTGACGGATGGACAAGTTGGGTGTATAGCCCAAATATGCGGCAAATTTTCGCCTTTCTTCTCCGGTGTAGAGCGGCTTCACGTCGCCGACTTTTACAATGGGAGATACCCCCTTAGAGGTACTCCCGAATGGCTGGAGTTGTTCCATGCATTTACGGCTGTGCATCACATGGAGATATCGCCCATGCTGGGTGATGCTATTGCGACTGCGCTGTCCGGGCTCACTGGGGAGTGGACCTTGATGGTGTTACCTCTCCTGCGTCATCTTTTTATGGGAATCTCTACTAGCACGCCGCCCGTGCAGCAAGTCATAGAACCTTTCATTTCCTCGCGCCAGTTATCTAATCACCCTGTCACTGTCCATTTTGGAGAAATCACCCCTCAAAGTCCCTTACGCCTGATGAACACCCCTGGCTCCCCCAATTAGCTGTGTTGCTGACCTTTCAGCCATGTTACCTGCGCCACGATTCTACCTCTTTGTTCCTCACCTCATCTCACTCATTCTCTCCTTCAGTTGTTACAGCTCCATTTTTGCCCTTGCTCTACCTTCCATCCAGCTCTGCATCCACTCAGCAAGCTATACAGCCGTTTCCTCGAGCCAGCGTTCCAATCACCCTGTCACTGTCCATATCACAGAAATGTGCTGATTGTCTTTATCCACCCCCCGGTGATTCCCCACGGCTGCTAATATCACACGCACGACCGAGCCGAGACGATCGGCAGTCCCCACCACGTCTCAGTAGTTTGATGTACGACCCCGCACTTTCATGGCTCAGGCTAGGAGAAATATAGATCAATGTAATGCCTCAGGCTGTCGTGGCGTGTTATGGACTGACACCGGAGGAAACCGCTGGCACAACTGGCAATGTAATATTGCCACGGTAAGTCATTGTTTTTCATGAGAAATCTAGCGACACCTCATGCGGGCGTTTTTTTGGGACACAAAAGTCTTTTCAAGACACCAAAATGACGGAAACGTGGGGTCAGCGGTGGTGGTCGGTAGATGGTTCACGGGCTCCCGGGCCGGGTTTTTAACCATTCCGAATCCAGCACGCATCTCGCCGCCAACCATCTCCAGGAATGCAAACCGTATCGTGTTCGCGCCCTTTTCATCTCCTTCTTAAACATCACTATGTCGACCATTCTACCACTCCCTGAAGAGCTCATAATCGAGATCATGATTAAAGGAGATCACAAGATGCTCATGGCCTGGACTCGTTTGCTCAACAAACACTTCAGGTTTGCCGCACGCTCAACGTCATCATTAGGAATGCTCTCTCTTCGCAGTATATAATTTCTCTAGCAGCCTGTGGCATGCGGGATAGTCTGCCGACCATCGCCTGTGAGGGAATAGCCGAACGACTCCAGAGACTTCGCCAGCACGAGACCGCCTGGAGAGAGATCGCATGGTCCGGCGCCGGAGTTTTAACGCACCAGGAGGTATGCGAAGTCCCCGTCGCCATCTCTGGCGGGGTGCTCGCATTTCTAGTCGGACACTCGGATCACCAGGAGACCGATAATCTGCTCCTGCTTTTTCGCGTCCCGTCGAAGCTCCGGGGAGTACCTGGTGAGAGCTGGAAGTTGCCAATGAGTGGGCAAGGTAAGCTGTTGGAAGTTGCTATCGACTCTGCTCAGGACCTCCTTCTGTATCTGAGGTGCGGACTACGATCTCCTTAGCTTTGGGTCTCTAACACAGTAAATACAGGGCTTCAAGTTACGATTTCCACGTACAAGCGTTGTCGTCTGGAAAAGTCCACCCTTCGGTCCTTCATGCCGGCACGTTTAGTATGGGGATATGTTCGCCTGGCGTACTAGTCGGAAGATCCGTCATCTGTTGCAATCATGTAGCGGTTGTTGTGAAGCATCCCGGACCGACTGTTATTGTCTGGAACTGGAAACTAGGAACTCGAGTGGTGACGATCGTAAGCTCTCATGTACTACTAGTATTAGGTGACATTAGTAACGCCACTTTCAGCAACCAGTATTTGCGCTTCTCGGATTCGATGTCACTTTCCTCGACGAGACGCACCTACTGATTCCAGCCTTAGTATCCGACCCTTCACTGTACTCGGGACAGGACTACAAACTCACCCTCACCGCATACAGCTTTGGACACTTGGACACCGCATTTGGACCCTACGGTGTCATGACCCCATATTGTTTCCAAATTCCACTTCCCATGAAAATAGATACGCCCTTTCGCCAAGCACGTATCAACATTAACACCACATCATTTTCATCGCCTGTCGCGCCGTGTCCACAAGAATTCTTTCACGCAGACTTGGAGGACCGCATCGTGACGCTGGAGGTGACGGACAGCAACTTTATACGGGCAGAAGAGACCACAGAGCTGAACGCACCCGTACGCACCTTCCTCACATACATGGCGGCGCACCCTCCCACAGCTGTGGCGACATCCAAGCGGGCCCGGATTGACGTGCCGTGGGAGGCGTGGGGCCCCCATGGTGCGCATCTCGTGCGGTCCAAAGACGAGTCCTGCAACTTCTATCGACCACGGACGTGTGGCATGCGCGTCCTCGGTGCGCCCTTGGGAACGAAATCCGTGGTCATAGTAGACTACCATCCAGGACGTGTCGCACGCAGCGTCGGCTTGGATGCGGCTGCGCGAGTCCGTGCCCGTGCGTCTCCGGAAATTCGGCAGGGGTCCCGACTTCGACACGCCTCACTGGCGCGCGTCACGAAGGAAGTGCCACTGCCTAAAGAGCTGCAAGAGGTATCGGAGAATCTGTTAATGATTTTGTGTGAGGACGCGTTGCTTGTGTTTGAGGTGAGTTTGTTTTACCCCTATCGTTGGCGGATGGACCGGTGATCTAACAGTTGTCTGGTCAGTACGTCGTCGACGGCTTTAAGTTCCATAGGGTATTTGCATACACATTCTGATTGGACAGTGGAAACGGGTGACGGGCGGATTAGCGAAGGTGCGACGCGATACTTCCGTTTTGTTCTAGATTCATGGACGTCACTGGATCCAAATTCGTACATTGTAGGTTTGTTCGTGTGCCGATGATATATATCTCCAGTCCTAAATCCCGGGGTATCGACATTGTGTGACTGTGTGATGATTTATCCCGCTGGTTTTCCTTCGTTATCACTCTCAGACATTCAATTCGCCTTCACCTTCCAGGAACTAGTAGCAGTTGTCGAACTCGCCACCCCCAGAATATGGCATGTAGTGTAATCTTTTCTCACACATCGAAACTTCTGTACCACTTTCAGCCGTCCTGGGCCAAGACATTACCAGACAGCTAGCATAGATCTAACCTACATAAAAACAGAACAGACCAAAGAGTTTGGGGGAAGCAGTTCCTATTGGATGAGAATCTAAGGCTCAGTCTGAAAGTGAAAGACTGTTATTGAGCTACCTATTGGATGAGAATCTAAGGCTAGGTAGGTGGTAAGTTACTGGGATAACTGAGCAAGGAATGGAGTACTAACCTCAGTCTGAAAGTGAAAGACTGAGGTGTAAGTGAACGCGGTGTCTACACTATGTAAGGGAATATGAAGGGAACTGTAATAGGAGTCTAATGTGTCCATAACGAGAGAGCGGGACGCTGCGAAAATGAAATATCGAGTAGTAGGGCAAAAGGGGGATGACTGTGTGACGCGTCACGTGGCGCGTGACCGAAGCGTCGTTGTTCGACTTGCGCCCTTGCGGGCTGCGCTCCCAACACGCCCCCTCAGCCCGCACGGCGTAAACCCATGCTGGCCGAGAAGCGTTCGTGCTTCTCTCGAGCAAGACCCTTGGTGAGTACATCAGCAACTTGCTCATCTGTAGGCATATACTTAAGAGTAATAGCTTTCAGATCAACTTGCTGCCTGAGGAAGTGATGCCTAACATCAATATGTTTGGTGCGATCGTGGAACTCTGGGTTTTTTGCGATGGAGATGGCAGATTGGTTGTCGATATAGAGAGTGATAGGTAGGTTTTTTTCTTGATCTATCCAGATCGCGCTGACTAGGGACTTCAGCCAAGCGGCCTCTTTTGCCGCGTGAGCGCCCGCGATGTACTCGGCTTCGGTGCTCGAAAGTGCAACCGTTTGTTGCTTTTTCGAAGACCAGCTGATTGCACCACCAGCCAGCATGAAGACGAAGCCCGAGGTCGATTTGCGATCGTTAACGTCGCTGGCCCAGTCGGCGTCGACGTAACCATGGAGACGGGTACCGTCTTGGGTCCCTCTCTGGAAGACGAGGCGTCGGTCGCTCGTGGCTCGGAGGTATCGAAACGCGCGGTCGAGGGCTCGCAAGTGCTCTTCGCCGGGGTTAGCGGCGTGGCGTCCTAGTGCGGCCACGGTGTAGGCGAGGTCGGGGCGAGTGCCCAGCATGGGGTACATCAGCGCGCCGATCGCACTCTGATAAGCTTTGACATTTGCCTCGGGTGAATTCAACTTGAGGAGGTGCTCGTTTGGCATCATCGGTGTGCTGATCGGCCTGACATCGGCCTTCCCAAAACGTTCGAGGACATCGTTGATGTACCTCTCTTGCGATAGGGCGATCGAGCCGGCGTTGCGATCGCGTGTGACGTGCATCCCGAGGATCCAGGTGATCTCACCTAGATCAGTCATCTGGTAGGTTCTTTTTAGCATCTCCTTGTCTTCGTTAATGACCTTGAGACTTTTGCAGGCCATGGTAATGTCATCAACATAGAGTGCAATTATGGAGAGCATGTCGCCCTTCAAGCGGGTGAAGACGGCGTGGTCGGCGTCGGTGTGCGTGTAGCCCATCGATCCGAGCGTCGATTTGATGTGGTCGTACCACGCGCGCCCCCCTTGCTTCGTGCCGTACACGGCCTTCTTTAGCTTCAAGACCATGCCCTCGGGAGTGTCAAAACCAGGTGGGGGAGACATGTAAATCTCTTCTTTTAAGTCCCCATTCAGATAAGCTGATTTGACGTCCAATTGATGGACTTCCAGATCGAATTCGGCAGCGAGCGCGAGGACGGTGCGCAGCGAGGCGAACTTTGCCACTGGGGCAAAGGTCTCATCGAAGTCGATGCCTTCGGTTTGGGTGAAGCCCTGCGCGACGAGGCGGGCTTTGTGTTTCTGAATTGTGCCGTCAGGGCCTCTTTTAATTTTGAATACCCATTTGCTTCCGACGATTTTACGATCGGTCGGGCGTGGCACCAACTCGTATACACCCATGTTCTCGAACATGCGCTTCTCGTCATTGCAAGCGAGTTCCCACTCGACGGCGTCGGGAC
This sequence comes from Lactifluus pinguis, assembly GCA_003313945.1. Classification (NCBI taxonomy): domain Eukaryota; kingdom Fungi; phylum Basidiomycota; class Agaricomycetes; order Russulales; family Russulaceae; genus Lactifluus; species Lactifluus pinguis. The sequence continues at coordinate 22,734 of QLPA01000034.1, forward strand.
GTGCCATTGCTTCGGCATAGGTCCGAGGATCGTTGGCGAGATCGCCTTGTGCAACGGCGGCACGTTCGGCGGTGCGCTTTCGCGTTCCGTATGACGATACGGTGTACTGGGCGTCGTCATTGCGAACGGGTGCGCGCACGTTGCGTTTCGGACGGGAGAGCGCGATCGGGAGATCGGGAGGTGGAGGAGGTGCTGAAGGTTCTTTGTCCAGTAGTTCCTCGATTTCTGATTCACTCATTGATTCATTTTCAGAGCTACTGTCAGAGTCTGAGGTACTTGAGGACTTCTTGGGTACTGATGGTGATTCCGATGCCATTTCGGTTTCGGCGTTGGCCGTGTCGTCGGGTTCGAGGATTATATGCTCGTAATGTTTGACTGGCCCCCCTTCATCGAATACGACGTCACGCGATTCGAAAAAACGGCCGGATTGTCGATGCACAAGTCGGTAGGCTTTCCGATTTT
>QLPA01000035.1:0-16105 GCA_003313945.1 Lactifluus pinguis
TCCGTACTTATACGATATTGAATTCTCCGTAAAAAGGACGAGAATGAAGACTGGTCCCGGTGGCGCGATGTCGTCTTCAAGGCAAAGGGCCGACTGCATCCGAAAGGCATGCCCACACAGAAATTGCCTCCCCAGAATCGGCGCAAGCGAGGTGGACCTGCGTGGCCTGAGACAGAGGGTCCTGCCACGGACACGCCTCCGGATGAGCAGCAGCAACTCGAGACGGCTCCTCCGCTGACGGAAGAAGAGGCCCTCGCGATTCTGGACGCCAGCTCTCCGTCCGCGGAAAATCCACTCTTGCGAGTCGCGCCTCCGCCTGACGCGCCGACGGAGAGCGGACGAGCGAAGCAAGCCGCGGCACAAATTTCGGTGCAAGAGGAGAACGACGGCGCGTTGTACTGCAGCGAGTGTTATCTGCCGCTGCATCCGGATCCGCCGCCTGAGCGACTGTATATCTTTTTGCACGCGCTGCGGTATACTACGAGTCTGGGCGTGTTTGAAACGGAAATGCCGGCGTGGGCTGATGAGGGGTGGGAGTGGGAGCGCGGTCCTTGAACGATTAGTAAGGACTTGTCATAGTTGATTGCTCCCTTCTACGCTCAATCACATGACATGGTCCCACATATATTTGTCGTGGCAGAAGCTGTCGACCAGGCTACCCAACAACGGAGATATTGGAGCATAAATGCATAACACCCTCATCCCTTCAATTGCTCTCGTTCATCTCTATGAATGCGCGAGAGTCTAAAAAGTCGAAAACAGTCTTGATCTTGTGGACTCCCGAGTGCTCAACGAGGGTGAACATGTAAACGCCTTCGATAGTGAACGCCTTGCCTTTCGGCGGTTCACCATGCAGAGCGGCCTTCATGGACCGCGTCAGCGTTTTCCACACAACATCATGAGTTGGAGAGTAAAACCTAACGTACATGAACCCAGACATTCCCAGGAGACTCGACAACGTCATAGAAAGTAATCTATCCGAAACGCATCATGTAGCGAGCTGACCCACCAAAATTAAATTAAATTTGGGATCACCTTAAGGTGCCTCCCTGGCATCGTTCCTGATAAGCCCTTCAGGTAAGCCAGGTCCTCTTCTTTTGTCCTTGAAGACACGCTGAGAGACAAGGGTCGCGTCGACTGGACGAAATCATCCGTGAAGAGTTTATCGAGTCCGTCGGTATTGAAGATTTTGACGAGGTCGAAGTAGTGCAGGATCGTCTTGAGCTGTGGAGAAGGGTTCTTGGGAACTTTGAATGTGGCTTCCATCGTTGTAGGGCGTGTGGGCTGGATAGCCCGGCGAGGTATGTCGACACTGACCTTTTAAACACGAGCACTAATATACTTGAGGAGGACCTCGGTCCCTTTACGCGCGTGTAACGAATGAACGAGAAACACAGCCGAGTAATTTAACCTTGTAGCTCGGCTGGTGTCCCCGCGCGCGACCGTGACAACTCGCTTCCATGTGTACTAATGCGATCTTGCTCACAATGAAGTTACGACGCCCACGTTTCGCGTTCTATTCGCCACAGCCAATGCCTATTGACGATGTTCTCTGTCTGTCCTGCAACATTCCTGGATCGGAGATTGACCAGCGTCGCATTAATATAGGCACAGGCTGGCGCCGTCCGCATCTATCTACCAATACTGACCCAACAATCCCAGATTCCCAGGTTAAATTTCCTTTTGGGCAGAAAGCTTTCGCCACAATCAGCGCTGGGCGTGAGATGGCGCAGACGAGGTGCCTCAGATGGCAAAATGCAGAGGACACGTGGTTACCTCAACTCTCAACAACTCTCAACCGCTCCCACGCATCTTTCTCTTTCTTACTCTCTTCAAACGCTACCCAGATGACCCCGGATCCGTAAGCCAAAGTCTCCCATCCCGATGTCTCCCACTGTTAATCATTACTACAGCTCAGGTTCTCAGATCTCCGACATAACGCACAGCCGCCGGGCTCAGGTCACCGAGACGCAACCAGGCTCGCATCCTCTCCGGTTGACTGGTATGTACTTCCATTATGACCATGCTCTGGAAGATACTAAAATCTCTTTCCCCTTCCAGTCGTCAAAGCACACAACCTTCCGCATTTCAAGACCCTCCTCTTGAAGGAAGGAATTTTTTATGTCACTGTGACTTACGGGGAAACGACGAGGCAGACACGATCTGTGCAGAGAAGGGAGAATATCATAGAATGGAACGAGAATCTCGACACTTTGTGAGAAAATGCCATATTTTATTTCTAGTTGCGGCTGAGTCTCCAGCAGCATTGTACAACGACGCTCTGATATCATAGTATCACTCTATGCGAAAAGTACCAAACCGAATGACATCCTTATTGGAAGCCAGAGGATAGCCTGTGAACCACCTCGCGGTTCGTCTCATGGTTCTTGGGAATTTTCCCTCATGCATCTGGCTGAGCACCCTACACGTAGAACTCGACATTGTTTTCGGCAATGTTGATGGGCATTCTAGACAGACAAAAGAGCTGGCCACAGTCTTGACGATCACAGTGTCATCAAACGCAAGTTCCTCTCAGACAGCGGCAGTCAATACCCCGAATCTCACTGAAGGAGGCTTTACGCGTTCTATTGTCCCATCTGATACTGAAGCCGCGCAACCCACTGGCACGGCAGTCACTGCTCCTATATCTGATTTTTCCAGGAGCGGTGCTCTTGTTGACAGCAGCACTCCTGTGGGAACAGTGCCGGACAGCCAGACGGGGATGTCGCGTCATCCCGACCGCGCTGAGGAAGCTGTGGATGTGGTGACTTTATGGAAAAGTGCCGTTAAGGCGAAGCAGGTGATGGACACCGTCAGTCCGATCGCCAAAGAAGTACGTCACATACCTTTTTTCTCCACTATTCACCAAGTTAATTGCTGCCCCTCAGCTTCAAGTTGCCAGCTCTGCATGGACTCAGCTCTCCAATATTCCCGAGGTGCGCCTTTGCCTTGTTGGATGAAATGGAACGCTCACCTTTTTTTTTGACTTGTTGGCAGACTTTTGTACACCATTTACAGCGTGACGACAACTTCCGATCACTCCTTGAGGCGATACTGAATGCGTTTGAATTTGGAAATGGGGATGTTTTGAGGAACATCCAACCAGCATCTACGCAAGCAAAACTTCTCAATGAGATGCTGCAGCGCGTCTCCGAATGTGCCACTCTTATCAGACCGTACGCGTTTACCGAATCGTTTGCCAAGACGCATGTACAAGTTGGTACGTTAGCCTGACCTCTCTCATTTCCCCTTATCAATATGTGATTTCCAGGACAGCAGGCTTTGAAAAATGCCGAATACCTTCGCGAGACCGTCGTCCGACTACGTAAGCTACGAGGAAAATTCCCTATGCATGTTGCTGTCACCGCTGGTGCTGCTGTCCCTGAGTTACGGAACGATGCAAGAGCACAAGTAACGGATATGTCGAACCTAGCATCAGAAACTGGTGCGTCATTCCGATAGTTTCAAGATCATTGATCATTAGTCTGACAAGAGGAACACAGAATTGGGCGCAATAATCGGAGAAAGCCTTCTTTTGGGAGGATGGCGATTCACCGATAGGAAAGGCTGTTACCAAGGCACACGCGAAGCTTTCTTGGGTCACATCGTCAAATGGGTCGAGAATTCCGAATCTGAACGTGGCCTCATTCTCTTTGGCCAAGCAGGAACAGGAAAGTCCTCAATTGCACACGAGGTCGCACTTCACTTCGACAAGACGTATCTCGGTTCTTATGTTGCTTTTTCGCGGGCGGAGCAACCCAAGGATGAAGCTTATCATTTTTTTACGACGCTTGCCGGTGACCTCTCCGATCGCTACCCTTCGTTCAGGCTTGGCCTAAGGAGGGCCATTGCGGGCAATTCGTCACGGTCTATTCGTGCCACCCGAGATTATCGTAGACTCTTTGAATGGCTCCTCCTTGAACCACTCAAGAGCCTACCACCTGGTAATCCAATTCTCATCGTCGTCGATGGGTTGGATGAGAGCGGTGTCAAAAATGGCGAAAATCCACTGCACACGTTTCTTGCCCAACGCCTCATGGACCTCCCGCCAAACTTTCGCATTCTCATTACCTCGAGGTCGGAAGATGCCATCGAACATGCATTCGCCAACGCACGGTCCGTCCGTACTCTGTACATGGACGACCGCCAACTGGCTTCCAATACGGAGCAAGACATTGGCTTGTATATTCAGAGCAAGCTCCGCGAGGACGTGTTCGAAGACCATGGTAGCAAACTAATGCAGGCGTCGGAGGGCTTGTTTCAGTGGGCGGCCGTTGCATGTGGATTCATAAACAGCAGTGACGATCTTGGCCTTAGCGACAACGAATGTGTACGGCGCTTGTTGGGACGCTCTCGAGGTCTCGATGGACAAGGTCTGTTGGACAAGTTGTACGAAGAAGTTCTCCAAGAGTACTTCAAACGAGATGAAACACGAGATCTATTTCGGTCCATCATGGGACAACTTTTTGCTGCGATAGAACCCCTCTCCATCAATTCTTTGATTGCCCTGCGACAGCATGCACCGACTGTTCACGCCGAAGATTCCAATCTGGTTCTTAAAGTTCTCCGCCGCCTCGGCTCGCTGCTGAGTAACGTCACTTCACGTGATCAAACTGGCCCCGTCCTTCCCCTCCATACCTCATTCCGCGACTTTCTGACGAGCAAGACGAGCAACGTGTTTTACGTCGATCTTGCGGAAGCGCACCATCAGTTGACACATTCCTGCCTTGGTTTAATGCTTGATGAACTCAAATTCAACATCTGCAAACTCGAGTCGTCATATCTCGCCAACAGCGACGTCCCTGACTTAGAATCTCGAATTGCCAAATATATTCCGTCTGCTCTACCATATGCATGTATTTACTGGGGCGATCACTTGTACCGTCTTGCCTTCGATCACGATGTCCTCAAAAAGCTTCAATTGCTGTTCGAAACAAAGTTCCTGTTTTGGCTGGAAGTGCTCAGTGTCAAGAAGAGCGTCGGCCTTGCTTCACGAGCTTTATCGTCCCTGTTGGTATGGCTGCAGCGAGAGGTATGTACGCCGCATAATTCGATATGACATGTACTGACTTGTGCGTGAAATCGCAATAGCGCTCACAAACGGAAGTGAAGAATCTGTTGGGATCGGTGAAGGATGCATCTTCATTCGTGCGGTATTTCGGAATGGCGATGGCAAGAAGTGCACCACATATCTACGTCTCTGCCCTACCTTTCGCGCCGGCCTCTTCCCAGATCCTGAAACAATACCTTCCCCAATTTCCTCGGACATTGAGGTTGGAACGCGGGCAGTTGTCGCATTGGCCTGCATTGGAAATGACGATTGAGGAACATAACAACTCGGTCCTCTGTGTTGCATTCTCGCCGGACGGGGAGCGGATCGCATCGGCCTCTTCTGATCACACGATTCGGGTGTGGGATGCCACAACAGGACAGATCGTAGCGGGCCCGTTTACTGGACACACCAAAGAGGTCCGATACGTTGTATTCTCACCAGACGGGGAGCGTATTGCATCGGCCTCTTCTGATCGCACTATTCGGGTGTGGGATGCCACAACAGGACAGACCGTAGCGGACCCGTTTACTGGACACACTGAATCGGTCACAGCTGTTGCATTCTCACCAGATGGGGGGCGTATCACATCGGCCTCTTATGATTGCACGATTCGGGTGTGGAATGCCACAACAGGGCAGGTCATAGCGGGGCCGTTTACTGGACACACCCGTTGGGTCACATCAGTTGCATTCTCACCAGATGGGGAGCGTATTGCATCAGCCTCGGATGATTGCACGATTCGGGTGTGGGATTCCACGACAGGACAGATCGTAGCGGACCCGTTTACTGGACACACTGAATTGGTCACATCTGTTGCATTCTCACCAGATGGGGGGTGTATCACATCGGCCTCTTATGATTGTACGATTCGGGTGTGGAATGCCACAACAGGACAGATCGTAGTGGGCCCATTTACTGGACACAATGATTTTGTCACATCTGTTGCATTCTCACCAGATGGAGAGCGTATTGCATCAGCCTCGGATGATTGCACGATTCGGGTGTGGGATGCCACAACAGGACAGATTGCAGCGGGCCCGTTTACTGGACACACCAGCTGGGTCACATCTGTTGCATTCTCACCAGACGGGGAGCGTATCACCTCGGCCTCGAATGATTGCACGATTCGGGTGTGGAATGCCACAACAGGACAGATCGTAGTGGACCCGTTTACTGGACACAATGATTTGGTCACATCTGTTACATTCTCACCAGATGGGGAGCATATTGCATCGGCCTCGCCCGATTACACGATTCGGGTGTGGAATGCCACAACAGGACAGGCCGTAGCGGGCCCGTTTACTGGACACTCCGGTTCGGCCATATACGTTGCATTCTCACCAGATGGAGAGCGTATCACATCAGCCTCAGGTCATTGCACCATTCGGGTGTGGAATGCCACTACAGGACAGATCGTAGCTGGCCCGTTTACTGGATACAATGATTGGGCCACACCTGTTGCATTCTCACCTGATGGGGAGCATATCGCATCGGCCTCGATTGATCCCACATTTCGGGTGTGGAATGCCACAACGGGACAGGTCGTAGTGGGCCCGTTTACTGGACACACCGATTTGATCAAATCTGTTGCATTCTCACCAGATGGGGAGCGTATTGCATCGGCCTCGGATGATTGCACAATTCGGGTGTGGGATGCCACAACAGGACAGACCGTAGTGGGCCCGTTTACTGGACACACTAATTCGGTCAGATCTGTTGCATTCTCACCGGATGGGGAGCGTATCACATCAGCCTCGGATGATTGCACAATTCGGGTGTGGGATGCCACAACAGGACGGATTGTAGCAGGCCCATTTACTGGACACAACCATCGTGTCAGATCTGTTGTATTCTCACCAGACGGGGAGCATATCGCATCGGCCTCGGATGATTGCGTTATTCGGGTGTGGAATGCCACGACAGGACAGATTGTAGCGGGCCCGTTTACTGGACACAATGATTTGATCACATCTGTTGCTTTCTCACCAGATGGGGAGTGTATCGCATCGGCCTCTTTTGATCGCACCATTCGGGTGTGGGATGCCATAACAGGACAGACCGTAGCGGGCCCGTTTACTGGACACAATGATTGGGTCACATCTGTTGCATACTCAGCAGATGGCCAGCGTACAGCCTCACCCTCAGACCATGACACAATTCATGAGCTGAAGTCCGCAACCGAAAATGTCAAGAACCAATTTACAGATCAATCCATTATCTATGATGATGGTTGGTTATATGGAGAAGAGAACGAACTCGTGCTTTGGATTCCCAAGCTACATAGGACATGTCTTCACAGACCTAGCAGTATCTGGATTGCAGGCGAACATGAGACACGGCTCGATCTCTCAAATTTCGCATCTGGATCAAATTGGGCTACTATTACATTATTACACGTATGTAAGAAGGCTTGACTATTGTCCTACTTTGTTCAGACCGGACTGTGACCATCTTCCCACTCACGGGAATCTTATACTCAATGAAAGAGATGCCAAATGTCAAGGGTTTGATTCTCGTTTTAGACTGGGGTTTAAAGTCAATATTGAAGGTCTGAAAGTGATAACGAACAAAAACGAGTGGGGTAAACGAGAGAACCCGGGAACACACGTAGGAGGTCCGCGGACTGGAGAGTCCCTCCAGCGTACGCCACCCTGTGCAACGGAGTAGAAGGGTTGCCCGTCTGTGGGTTTACTTATTAATAAATTACTTTGGCACCGCAATCAAGCAAGAGTTGTACACCTTGCACATGTTCCGCACCTCCCTCCCCTGACGCACAATGCAACGGAGTCCGCTGAGCCCCATCTAGCTCATCGACTTTGGCGTCATGGTCGAGTATTAGCTGGACGACTCCGTCGGAAATCAGAATACTCTTTTACCGACTCGGATCCCACAGACCGGGTATCTCATAGATTTCATCCGTTGAGCATTTTCCGGGCCTCTTTGTGATGAACCTTCTACTGTATTTGTGAAGAATCCTCACCATGAAAAACGTATATTTGTGCCCATAACGGACGTTCTCCGCACTGTCTCCCTTCGCCTGACCCGATACTAGGGTCACGCCACTGACTACTTAAGTTAGCAACTCAATCAGCATTTCTCCAACACATCACCGCACCTCCGCACCCCTTGCTCCCGCCGCACCTACTGCTCCCGCTGCTTCCACCACACCTGGAGCAGCGGGGGCGTCAGGGGCGACAGGAGCAGCGGGAACGGTGGGAGTGGTGGGATTTTAAATGTAACTAATAGCACTCACGCCTCATCTTTATGTCTTTTCTCACCTGCACAACGGTAAGACAACGACTTTGCGGACGGCTCAAAGAGAGACTTCCTCACAGTCTTTAGTCTCCCAGGTGATCCAGTGACACAAGCGAATGAGCACGCAAGAATGACACGTTTTTGAGGTACGATCGCACTCTCGGGCTCAGCGCTCAGCGCCCATGTCCAGTCGACCACTCGAAGGGCTCCAACGGGTCACGCCACATGATAAGTTCAGTCAAATCTTATGCCCTCTTGCATTCCATGTGCGCTACAGCATCATGTTGGCCGTAACAGACACAGCTGATTCAACGCGCGTCGACTCAATAAGGGATCACCGGTACCGCTGTCCGCGGAAGCTGTGGGCACCATCACCCATTTACGCAATATAAAAGTAGGTGTTGCCAGCAGATTTCATCAAAAGCCATGACAAGTTCCGTACTTATACAGTATTGAATTCTCCGTAAAAGGACGGGAACGAAGACTGGTCCCGGTGGCGCGATGTCGTCTTCAAGGCAAAGGGCCGACTGCATCCGAAAGGCATGCCCACACCTCCCCGGAATCTGCGCAAACGAGGTGGACCTGCGTGGCCCGAGACCGAGGGCCCCGCCACGGACACGTCTCCGGATGAGCAGCAGCAACTCGAGGCGGCTCCTCCGCTCACGGAAGAAGAAGCCCTCGCGATTCTGGACGCCACCTCTCCGTCCGCGGAAAATCCACTCGTGCGAGTCGCGCCTCCGCCCGACGCGCCGACGGAGAGCGGACGAGCGAAGCAAGCCGCGGCACAAACTGCGGTGCAAGAGGAGAACGACGGCGCGTTGTACTGTAGCGAGGGTTATCTGCCGCTGCATCCGGAACCGCCACCTGAGAGACTGTATATATTCTTGCACGCGCTGCGGTATACTACGAGTCTGGTGTTCGAGACGGAAATGCCGGTGTGGGCTGATGAGGGGTGGGAGCGGGAGCGCGGTCCTTGAACGAGTAGTCAAGGACCTGACTTTGCTTCTTATGTTTATTGTTCCCTTACGCTCAATCACGTGACAAGGACCCACACATATATTTGTCGTGGCAGAAACTGTCCACGAGGCTCCCAACAACGGACATATTGGAGCAAAAAAAGAATAACACTCTTATCTCTTCAGTTGCCCTTGTTCACCTCTATGAAAGCGCTAGAGTCTAAAAAGTCGATGACAGCCTTGATCTTGATCTTGTGGTCTCCCGACTCGGAGTCTTCAACGAGGGTGAACATGTAAACGCCTTCGATAGTGAACGCCTTGCCTTCCTGCAGTTCACCGTGCAGAGCGGCCTTAATGGACCGCGTCAGCGTTTGCCACACAACACCATGGGTTAGAGAGTGAAGGCTAACGTACATGAACCCAGACGTTTCCAGGAGAAGACTCGATAACGTTATAGAGAGTAACCTATCCGAAAAGCATCATATAGCGGGCTGACCGACCAAAAACAAAAAAGTTGGGATCACCTCAAGGTGCTTCTCTGGCATCGATTCTGAGAAGGCCTTCAGGTAATCTAGGTCCCCTTCTTTTGTCCTTGGGGCCGAGTTGAGAGACAAGGGTCGCGTCGACTGGACGAAATCATCCGTGAAGAGTTCGTGGAGTCCGTGGATATCGAAGACTTCGAGGAGGTCGTAGTAGTGCAGGATCGTCTTGAGCTGTGGAGAAGGGTTCTTGGGAACTTTGAATGTAGCTGCCATTGTTGTGCGCGTGTATACACTTGTGAGGGTGTAGCTGATAGCCCGAGGTACGTTGACACTGACCTTATAAACCCGAGCACCAATACTTGAAGAGGGCCTCGGTCCTTTACTCTGTCGCGTGTAATGAATGAACGAGAACACAGCAGAGTATGTAGTTCAGCGGGCGGCCCGGGAGTCCCCGCGACAACTCGCTTCCATGCACTGAGGCGATCTTGCTCACACTGAGATACGACGCCCACGTTTCGCGCTCTATTCCCCACAGCCAATGTTTATGACGACGTTCTCTGTCCTGCAACATTCCTGGATCGGAGATTGACCAGCGCCGCATTCATATAGGCACAGGGGTGGCGCCTTCAAGCTTCGAGCCTCAGTTGTAAGGGCAATCATCGTGCCCACTTTCATTCCTTCTCGTTCCCAGGTTCTCTCCTTTATGCCACTCGATTTCATTCGTTATTACCTTGCTTTCAAGGTATTCAGTGTGGTCGTAATTCGACCGTGCCTTACTAAATGATTGGATTGGATCTTTTCCTATATTTGAAATTAATTCCAATTGAGGTGGCGCAACTAATTTGTGCGGTCAGATGACTGTGCGCTGCCTTTGTTTTTGATATTGAGCTTTGTATGATTGCATGCTCTAGTACAGTATGAAGACACGTCCTATGTAGCTTGGGAATCTAAAGCATACTAAGTTGATTCTCTTCTCCATACAACCAACCCTCACTATCAATCAAGGATTGATCTGTAAATTGGTTCTTGACAGTTTCAGTTGCAGTCTTCACCTCATGAATTGTGTCGTGGTCTGAGGGTGAGGCAGTACACTGGCCATCTGCTGAGTATGCAACAGATGTGATGAAATCGGTGTATCCAGTAAACGGGACTACAACAAACTGTCCTGTTGTGGTATCCCACACCTGAATTGTGCAATCATTCGAGGCCGACTCCGATGCGATATGCTCCCCGTCTGATGAGAATGCAACAGATATGACTGAATCAACCTGAGTGTGTCCGGTAAACGGGCCCGCTATGGCAAGATAACGACTTTGCGGACAGCTCAAAGAGAGACTTCCTCACAGTCTTCCTCACAGTATTTAGTCTCCCAGGTGATCCAGTCGGCACATGCAAACGAGCACGCAAGAATGACACGTTTTTGGGGCACGATTGCGCTCTCGCGCTCAGCGCTCAGCGCCCATGTCCAGTCAACCACTCGAAGGGCTCCAACGGGTTACGCCACGTGGGCAGTCAAATCTCATGCCCTTTTGCATTCCATGTGTGCTACGCACCATGTTGGCCGAAACAGCTGATTCGACGCGCGTCGGTTCAATAAGACCACCCATTCCTGAGTCCTGACGCCGCGACGGCATCACAACTACTCCCGTGTGAGACTGGGCATGACATTGGCATGGGATCACCGGTACCGCTGTCCGCGGAAGCTGTGGGAACCATCACCCGTTTACCCAATATGAAGGTAGGTGGTTGCCAACAGATTTCATCAAAAACCATGACAAGCTCCGTACTAATACGATATTGAATTCTCCGTAAAAGGACGAGAACGAAGACTGGTCCCGGTGGCGCAATGTCGTATTCAAGGCAAAGGGCAGACTGCATCCGAAAGGCATGTCCGCACAGAAATTGCCTCTCCAGAATCGGAGAAAACGACGTGGTCTGAGACCGAGGGTCCCGCCACGGACCCGCCTCCGGACGAGCAGCAGCAACTCGGGACGGCTCCTCCGCTCACGGAAGAAGAGGCCCCCGCGATTCTGGACCTCTCCCTCCGCGGAAAATCCACTCGTGTGAGTTGCGCCTCCGCCCGACGCGCCGACGGAGAGCGGACGAGCGAAGCAAGCCGCATCACAAATTGCGGTGCAAGAGGAGAACGACGGTGCGTTGTACTGCAGACATGCCGCTGCATCCAGATCCGCCGCCTGAGCGACTGTATATATTCTGCACGCGTTGCGGTATACTACGAGTCTGGGCGTGTTTGAGACGGAAATGCCAGCGTGGGCTGTTGAGGGTGGGAGTGGGAGCGCGGCCCCCGAACAGTTGTAGTCAGGGACCTGATTTTTATTGGGTCTCTTTTCTGGTGCTTGTCATGTTCATTGGAATGTCGTGAGAGCCGGGAGGATAGCGCGTGTGAGCGAAGATGGGGCTGCCTTACAGATCGCCCGGCTCAATCACGTGACAAGGTCCTACATATATTTGTCATGGCAGAAACTGTCGACTAGGCTATCCAACAACGGAAGGTATTGGAGCATAAATGCGTGACACGCTTAGTCCTTCAGTTCATCTCGATGTACGCGCGAGAGTCTAAAAAGTCGGTAACAGCCTTGATCTTGTAGACTCCCGAGTGCTCAACGAGGGTGAACATGTAAATGCATTCGATAGTGAACGCCTTGCCCTCCGGCGGTTCACCATGCAGAACGACCTTCATGGACCACGTCAGCGTTTTCCACACAACACCATGGGTCGGAGAGCAAAGCCTAACGTACATGAGCCCAGACCTTTCCTGGAAGAGACTCCACAACGTCATAGAAAGTAATCTATCCGAAACGCATCATGTGCGAACTGACCGACCAAAAAAAAATGGAATCACCTCAAGGTGCCTCCCTTGCATCATCTCTGATAAGCCCTTCAGGTAAGCCAGGTCCTCTTCTTTTGTCCTTGAGGACACGTTGAGAGACAAGGGCCGCGTCGACTGGACGAAATCATCCGTGAAGAGTTTGTCGAGTCCGTCGATATTGAAGACTTTGACGAGGTCGAGGTAGTGCAGGATCGTCTTGAGCTGTGGAGAAGGGTTCTTGGGAGCTTTGAATGTAGCTTCCATCGTTATACGCGTGTATATACTTGTACTATGGGTGTGGCTGAATAGTCCGGGGCTGCGCAGTGAGTAGTACAAACTGAAAACGCTGAGGACGAGTCAGCGAGAGTGAAAAGGCTAGTAGATTAAAAGACTAACCTGAGGACAAGTCAACGAGAGTGAAAACGCTGGAGTCCCACTGGCAGGGTAAAAGCTACGAGTATATATACTATAGTACACGGCGTAAAGTTGTGATTGACCATAGTTTTTTTTACGTGTTTCTTTTTGCCGAGTCCCTGAGTACCCACGTAAGTTATGTATTGTAACTTCCTATTGAGAACGTCCACTAAGACCAAAGTGGTATACTACAGTAGTATCTCCGAGATGATAAGCGAGACTATGCCCACTTATATCCAACACTGGCTGGGTTCGTCGAGACACCCACATTCAGTTGAAGAGGTCCTTGGTCCTTTTACTCTGTCGCGTCTAATGAATGAATGAGAACACAGCCGAGTAACCTCGTAACTCGGCCGGCGTCCCCGTGACAAGTTGCTTCCATGTGTTGATTCGATCTCAGGCTTGCAGTGCTCACATTGAAGATATGACGCCACGTTTCGAGTTTGATTCGTCACATGCTCTCCTTCTGTCCTGCAACATTCCTGGATCGGAGATTGACCCCTGTCGCATTGATGTATGTGCAGGCCGGCGTCTTCGATTCCGCTCCATACAACACCTAATACTGACCCAACAATCCCAGGTTAACGCCAAGGACAACGAAAAGGTTGACATTGTGGTGTCCTCAGGAGGTACCTTGTGTGTTTAAAGCTCGTTTCCTTTTGGGCGGAAAGCTTTCATGAGGGCTGACTGGTGAGTGTATAAATGGAAGCGCATTCAGCCGAAATCAGAATAGTCTCCCACATGACGGAAAAAAATAACGATAGCGACATCGATGCACTGCGGAATATATTTAGCGATTCGAGATTCTAAGTTTGGGACGTCGCGATATGACGACTCGAGTTTGCAGATGTTGAATTTGAGTTCATCGAGCATTAAACCAAGGCAGGAATGTGTCAACTGATGGTGAGCATCCGCAAGGTCGACATAAAACACTCTTGCTCGTCAGAAAGTCGCGGAATGAAGTATGAGGGGAAGGACCGGCCCGTTCGATCACGTGAATTGAGATTACTCAGCGGCGAGTGAGGCACGGAGAATTCTGAGGACCAGGTTGGAATCGTCGGGGTGAACAATGGGTGCGTGCTGTCTCAGAAAACTGACAAAGAAAGAACTGACGGAGAGGGGTTCAAAAAGTTGTCCCATGATGGACCGAAACAGAGACTGGGCTTCATCTAAATTCAAGTAGCGGTGGACGTTCCGAGTCTCCGAGTCCGCACTGACCGTCACGCCACTGGCTATAAGTTGGCAACTCAATCAGCATTTCTCCAACACATCACCACACCCCCCACACCCCCTGCTCCCGCTGCACCCACCGCACCCACTGCTCCCGCTGCTTCCACCACACCTGAAGCAGCGGGGCTGCGGGGGCTCTAGGGGTGCTAGGGGTAGCGGGAACGGTGGGAGTGGTGGGATATAGAAAGATATTAAATGTAAATAATAGCACTCACGCCTTCTGGCTTGCCATCTTTATGTCTTTTTTCACATGCACAATGGCAAGATAAAGACTTTGCGGACAGCTCAAAGAGAGACTTACTCACAGACTTCCTCAGTCTTTAGTCTCCTGGTGATCCAGTCGGCACAAGCGAATGAGCACGCAAGAATGACCCGGACACGTTTTTGGGGTACGATCGCACTCTCGCGCTCAGCGCTCAGCGCCCATGTCCAGTCAACCACTCGAAGGGCTCCAACGGGTCACGCCACGTGAGTATATAAGTTTAGTCAAATCTTATGCCCTCTTGCATTCCACGTGTGCTACACCATCATGTTGGCCGGAACAGACACGCCAGATTCAGCGCGCGTCGGCTCAATAAGAACACACATTTCTGACGCCGCGACGGCGCCACAATTACTCCCACGTAAGACTGGGCACAACATTGGCATGGTGTAAGGTATCCTCGGAGCACAGCCGCAAACGCCTTGACCACTGACCGCCCCTTTCACTCGCTTTTCTTACTACGCCACACCCCTTTCACTTACGCTTTTCCATCCATCATTCGGCACCCTCAAAGGCCTCAACACAATTGGCAGCCAACCTTTCACCTTATACCACAGTCAAAGCACTCGCTTTCCCCTTGTTCCTGATAACAGTAGCTTACTCCCTATTGTCTCTATCCTGTATATATACCTGTAGATTCCTCCCTTAAAATCATCATCATTCTCGTGTTCTTTCTCTATCTCGTGCGATCTCTAAGCTTTAGTATCTCTCCTCAAACAGTCTCGAACGTTTCGAACCTCGCGTTACGACTAAGCGTTTCGAATCCTCATCTCTCCCACTCCTCATACTTCCCTTTCCCCTACTATCTCACTCGGGACGACAACAAGTCTCGTAGCCATCACACAATGGGATCACCGGTCCCACTGTCCGCGGAAGCTGTGGGCACCATCACCCATTTGCGCAATATAAAAGTAGGTGTTGCCAGCAGATTTCATCAAAAACCATGACAAGTTCCGTACTCATACGATATTGAATCCTCCGTAAATGGAGGAGAACGGAGACTGTTCCCGGTGGCGCGATGTGGTCTTCAAGGCAAAGGGCCGACTGCATCAGAAAGGCATGCCCACACAGAAATTGCCTCCCCAGAATCGGCGCAAATGAGGTGTACCTGCATGGCCCGAGACTGAGGGCCCCGCCACGGATACGCCTCCGGATGAGCAGCAGCAACTCGAGACGGCTCCTCCACTCATGGAAGAAGAGGCCCTCGCGATCCTGGACGCCACCTCTCCGTTCATCCGTGCGAATCGCGCCTCCGCCCGACGCACCGACGGAGAGCGGACGAGAGAAGTAAGCCGCGGCACAAATTGCGGTGCAAGAGGAGCATGACGGCGCGCTATACTGCAGCGAGTGTTATCTGCCGGTGCATCCGGATCCGCCGCCTGAGCGGCTGTACATATTCTTGCACGCGCTACGGTATACTACGAGTCTAGGCGTGTTTGAGACGGAAATGCGGCGTGGGCTGATGAGGAGTGGGAGTGGAAGCGCGGTGCTTGAACGAGTAGTCAAGGACCTGACTTTGCTTCTCATGTTCATTAACCATTACTCCCTTAACTAAGATATACGTCGTGCAAATTCATCACGTCTCGTGACAAATGAGTGACAAATCAGCAAAATTACTATGCT